>MJUU01004959.1:72741-84941 GCA_002080025.1 Modiolus philippinarum | reverse complement strand
CATAAAGTTTCGGAAGAAACTGTAAGTGATATTGAAATTTTGTAAGGGATATGATGGATGATATGGCATAGTGAGGAGGAATGTTATAGAGAATGCAGTTAAGGCATGCTGTTTTTGTGAAGTGTTGAAGAGTTACTAGTGATGTAACTTTATTATGAACCTTTTGTCAAGGCAAAGAGTCCTATCAATGACAAATTTAAGGTTTCGAATGTTTTGGTGGAAGTGATAAAGAACTAGTGCGAGTCACTCTTCTGGGAAAAGGAAACTGGAAGTAACGTTCTTTAAGTACACCTGCTGAGAGAATATAGGAACTTCAGTTGCTCAAAAGTAAGAGTGCTAGAAGCGTTTCCTTCTCTCCCTTGATGTTTGTAGAGATTTATCCTCCTGAAAACCCTCATTTAGTGAGTTATTTTTAGTCGCATGACTAAATTGATGATTGACGGAATGAAGCTACTATATAGAGTCACGGTACTATATTTTATGATTGGTGATTGAGATGAAAAGTCTACAAGATTTGAAATTATGTTAGAGATCAACAAGTGGGATTATGTAACCAAATCCTTTTATCTTGCTGTAAGTTTGGAGCAAGCTAGAATTTGCAAGCAGATGAGAGAAATAATAAAAGTAAATATTTGAACAATAGAGTTAAAGATATGCGTATTCTCAGAAAAAATAGTGGTTCTGCTCGAAAATTATGTGTTTGTTAAGAAAAACACGAGGTAAATAATTAGCAATAGTTATTCAAATGTGTTGCTCTGTTCGAATGTTTCACACAAGGACATGTAATAACAGTAATGGTTGAACTGAAGAGAATTTCTAGTGCAGATGAGAAACATGTAGAGTTTTAAGAATAATGATTGCTGTTTTAGAAAATGTTAATTGTTGGATAATTAAGTATACTTTGGTTCCAATATACAAAGTGCTTATTGGTCATTTGTTTGGTACTGTTTAATTGCATATTATTTCAGATTAAAGAAGTTGTTGAAAATCATGGATCCATTAAATTATATCGTAATAGAAATCGTATATACGTTAAACCTTAATATCAAATAAAATCCTATAGGTAAATTGAATTGATAAGATTGTAATTTGAATTGTGCAATTGAATAGCATGAACAATGTACCTTCAAACATAAGAATAACATGACAATTGGTGGAAATATTAATTGTGAAATTAACATTTTGTTCCTTATCTTGCTGTTTTTGAGCTAGCTTTATTGTGTGCACTCTTTGGAGACCAATCCAAACTAAGGTGGGGGCAATGTTACGAACCTGGACCCCAGGTCTGAACAAAATGCAGAAAGCTTAATAGTTATGGCAAAAATTAGAAAGGTTGTATTTTGATTTATTATATTTTATTCATAGTTTTACGTAATTAAACTTAATTGATGTGAAAAGGTGAAGACACTAAATGTGCTATGAAATTGTTACAAATACAAATACAAATACAAATAAGTTTATTGGATAAAGCATAGTCAAGTACACATTACAGATACAGTAGTTGCGTAATCCAATACATAACAACATATAATTACAAAAATCAACATAAAAAAGGGAAATATATTTAAAACATTATNATAAATAGCCATTAATTTGTTTCAAAGACTTGAGGAAATAATATCATCAAGAAGTGACGGCTAATCTATGTTTAATTGATGTTAGAGAAGATAAGGTTGTAAATAAGATAATAAAACCATTGCAATGGTCAGTAGCAGTGATATAATCAATCAGCTGATTAAAACATATTGAAAATATATATTTTATTTTACAAATTGAGGAGAAAAATGTTTTATTTACAAGATAAAACAATGAAATGTTATTTTATATCACTGGCTTGAAAATGAGAATATTTATAAAAAGTTGAAAAGTTAAGAAATTGTGTAATTTTCTATTTATACTTAAGAACCGCCCTTCATAGGTGTCAGTCAGGGTTTTTAATTGTTTAATAATCAAGAAAGTTGACCAAGATCATATAAAAGAGCCTTGCAACTGAGACAGGTTGCGAGACATGTGGTCAACCTTTGGATAGTGGAGTTGTGTGTTTAAAAGTATGTAAAATTACAACTATATGGAACATGCTTTTGGCACATTAGCCACTTTCTTCTTAAGAAGGTTGTCTCGCCTATATTTGAGGAAACGTCCTCAAATATATGACCACACCGTGTAAATAGTGTATAAAGTGTTTTTATTTAGTGGTGTGTTTACAGACAAAACACGCATATTTATATTGCCTTTGCTAATTCTGTATATTTAATAGCATTGTTTTGACGGGAACATCTAAGTCTGTTGATGATCTTTATTGAAGGTTTTGACTTTATAGTATCTGAGAGTGGTAGTCAGAGGTATTATAGAGTCTTTCTTGGTGCCGGGTTGTAAAGGTAACATCCGGTACCCCCTTCTTGGTAGCCCTTCTGTTCCTGGGTTGCGGGCGACGCGACACTACACTACTCCTTCCAAATACTTTTTATGTGCTTTCCTTGTCTCTCTTTGTACATCTTTTGTATCTATCGCGATCTTTTTTTTCTTTTTAGTTCGTCTGGTTTTGCATATGCTTTGTGCTTTTGACTGATCTTTTGCCGGACTTAAGTGTTCATCCATGGATGAGTTTGCCGTGCTCTAGTAATTTTTGTTAGAACTCTTTGTTCTATGATTCTCTTCATCGTTGTTTTAAAGCTGTTCCACATGCTTTCAATGCTGTCAAAAGTTCGATTTCTTAAGTTTTCACCAAATACCATGATATCCTCTTGTATTTTATGTATACTGGCTTTTTTCCTAGGAATATTTTGTGCCTAGTTGGTTTTGGCTTTGTAGGATTACAAGCTATATCAAGTAGCACTATGTCATGATCGCTGTTCCCAATGACTGGTAACGGTTTACAGCGTCGTTTGTATGAAGGTTGTGATAAGAAGATCAATTTTCATTTCTGGTAGGGAAGTCTATCCATACCATTATCTGATGCTATGTCTAGGTATGTCTGATTTGTTCCTACAGGATATTGGTGTGATATGATAGACCCTATCCTCCAGAGCGTCCATCCTGGTATGCATCTTCGGTGCCATCTCCAGCTTATTCTTGGCGTACCATCCATTGGTAATTACTTACACAATGGCTCAAATGGCTTTTGAATCCATTATATAGAAAGTGGAATATCGTCTATTATCACATGAAAAAAAAACTAGGAATGATTGAACATGCATGCAATGGTACAGAAGGATAATCACAAACATTTTTTTTTAAATCCTTACGTCAGTGGTAACTCCTCAGATTTTTTAAAAAATTGTCACTGACTTTCGTAATTCTCTAATTATCCACCATGATGCATTACAAAATTTTAATTTGCACACTGAGTGACCCCCCTTTTTTTCTTTTCCAAATATGATTGCATACATATTTTGCATTAGCCTGGTTTGGGTACCCATAAACCGGTTAAACCCACAGGCTAGCTCTTGCTAGTGCAGGTACCAAGTCCGAATATCCCAAGTTCCTACCAGTTGTTTACGTATGCATTTTGTCTTTTTACAATCTGATTAAAATCAGATCTCTCACATTGCTCCCGCTTTTCTGATATGTCGCCTCGTGGGAGCTCTCATCTGCTCCCCCTTTTCTGATATGTCGCTGCGTGAGAGCTCCCTTGCCGCGACATATCAGCCTAAAAAGGGGGGAGGTTAGTTAGAGATCTGATTTTAATCAGATTGCAGTTCCCTAGGTTAATTTTGGCATTCGGCTTTAATGTCCCTGTAATATTCTATTTCAAAAAATCGACCTCCTGATATAAAAAAACAGAATTTCTGATATTAAAAAAAAAACGTTAATTTTTCGGTCTAGGCAGTAGAATAACTCGCGTTTATTTTATAACGTTATTCACAGGGACTTGTTCCCGGTCTAGAAAAAAATGTTTAGAGATGTATGCTCTCTTTATATTTCAGTTATGGTGTACTTGTTCGTGAGAGAATTTCTCATATGGATATACTATTCATACTTGCAAATTTTGGCGATTTATTTTTGTAATTATCCCCCCGCTTAGCGAAAGCGGGGGGATTATGTAATGCAGTCCGTCCATATATACTACCTACGTTGGTGCGTTTGTAATGCACCCCGATAGCTCTTGAACTATTAGAGATACAAATTTGAAACTTGGCACCATAATAGAGTGTGATCAGAAGTAGTGCACTGTGGATTCGGAATTTAGATCAAACGCCCTAGTGGCAAATTGTGGGCGAAAATGAATTTTCGCTATATCCAATAATTGAAGAAATTTCCAAGGCCATTTGGGCTAGAAAGTTGAAACTCGGGAATCGACTCACATATTATGCAGCAACTTCAGGGTGTCGGAATTTTGGGATGACCCCTCAGGGCATGGCATCTAGGGGGTCCAAAAAACGAAAACCTCAGGGCATGGCATCTAGGGGGTCCAAAACACGAAAAAAATCGATTCCGCTGGAACTCCTCTTACACCTTAAATCGCAGAAACCTTGTAATAAGGCTATAAGTAACACTATAAAGGTTGTCTGTGCCGAAGGTTTCGGAATTTTGAAATTTGCCCTCTGGGCGGAAAAATGAGCGAAAATGTATTTCGAGATATCCAGTAACAAGCGAAATCTTCTGAAGTATTCATGTTTGGAAGCTGAAACTTTGTATGCAAGTTCGATTATATGCATCTCATATTCTGATGATAGCGGACTTTTGGTATGACCCCTGGGGGNCAAAAAATGTTAAACAATTAGTACTCATCAGAACGACTGGAACTCTATGTATAATTTCGATTTTGTAGTTTATATTTTCATGAGGAATTATTGGAATTGCTCTTTCAATACGTTCTAAGCTTTTGGAATTTTGACCCTGGTACCAAATTTCGGTAGATTTCCTGAAAATGTCAAAGACTAATAATTTTTGAAATTCCAACATGAAGTTTTGTAATCAAGCAAATTTTTTAATGTCATCAGCTAGTATGAACACTAGGATTTCAAAAATATGATTCTGATTTTGGTAAATTTCTTGAATTTCTCAAAGACCCATTATTTCTGGGAATTTTACCTAGCAACCATATCTTTTTGATGCCTTATAGTTTAAATGATCATTTTCAATGGTCAGATTGCAAAAATCCTTGATTCTAATTTTGGTAAAGTTCCTGAAACTCTCAAAGACCCATTATTTTTTGGAATTCTACCTAGCAACCATATCTTTTTCACTTATTTAGAGTTATAATGATGAATTTCAACTGTCAGGTTGTAAGAATCTTTGATTCTAATTTTGGAAAATTTCCTGAAACTCTCAAAGACCAATTACTTTTTGGAATTTTACCTTGCAACCATATCTTTTTGATGCCTTATAGTTTCAATGATGATTTTCTGATTTTCAATAGTCAGATAACAAAAATCTTTGATTCTAATATTGGTAAATTTACTGAAATTCTCAAAGACCCATTATTTCGGGAATTCTACCTAGCAACCATATCTTTTTTGATGCCTTATAGTATCAGTGATACATTTTTCATAGTCAGATTGCAAAAATTTTGATTCTAAGTTTGGTAAATTCCTGAAACTCTCAAAGACCCATTATTTTTGGGAATTCTACCTAGCAACCATATCTTTTTCAACTCCTTACAGTAAAAATGATGATTTTCAACAGCCAGGATGCAAAAATCTTTGATTCTAATTTTGATAATTTCCTGAAATTCTCAGAAATCTGTACTTTTTGAGATTCTACCTAGCAAGCATATCTTTTTAGTGTATTACAGTTACAATGATTAATTTAATTTCAAAAGCACTTGTCTATTTTTACAAGGGGAGGGGTTCAAAAAAGGGGTAGCGGGGGTCGCAATTTTTGATTGGCTGTGTTTCATTTCGAAATCATCAGTGTTATTCTGACCATCTGTTTAAAGTGCCCACATCTCACTATTTTATAATGCCAAGTTTTCTTACATTCGACTTGACGAGTGCCCTGTGTTTGTCTATATGTGGAAATCGTCCACTAGCTTAAGACGCTAGTGCTTTTGTCGGGCAAGGATGACACTGATTGTAAGAGCACTTTGCCAATTCAATTAATGTTTGTTGACAATCCTGCACCCCGCGTGACCAGTAAAGACATGGATGTTGCGTTGCTCGACAATTAGAAAATTAAGAGGTACTAGGGGCCGTCTTGAACTTACTATGAGGTATGAGCAAAGCTCATTGTTGAAGGTCTCATGGTGACTTCAAGATGAAGAACAGCAATAAAAGCGTTGTATATGAGCATGAGACCATTAAGTGAAACAAAACTAAACTCTTCTGTATATATCCGTGAAAATAAATATGGTGGAGGGAAACTACAATTGTTCAACTCACGATGAATGATGGTGAGGTTGCCCAACATTGGGTGTAAAGATACAGAGGTAAGGTAAGGTAAGGTTGTTCCCTAGTTTACCATGTATTTGTAGAGACTTTGTCTCATGTGCATTTACTCCATATCCTTTCATTCACCGTTTACTATCATTTGTATCTCGGAGATTCATATTTGATCAAGGATTTGTAATTTAGAATCCTTGATTAGAGAGTAAGCACTACTACTAAGGCTAAGACTAAGAAACTTTATTTATAGTCGGATTTAGTACAGGCAAAACATAAGCTCTGTATAGCTTTTAACCGACATTACAACAATAAAATTAACAACATACATGATATAGCACATACATAGCAACATATAGCACATATACATACAAAGCAACATATAGCACCATGTGATATACATACATAGGTTAAAGCATAAAAGGGGTGAACACGACAGAACAGGTAAGGCATTATAAAATATTAAATTCATATAAAGCAAGCAATATCAAAGCATTTTAGCAGCACAGAGGAGCAAGACATAAATACGCATTAAATATAAAAAACCTAAAACATTCACTGAGATCTACAGGAGCTACATCTGCAAGAACTGCCATTCCAGTTGTTAATCAGGCTTTAAAACTGGTTAAGATTGGTCTGATGTCTGATATTGTCAGGCAGCTCATTCCAGAGTGTCGCCCCTGCATATCTCAATGAGTGCAGCCCAAAGTTGGTCATACTGAAGAATTAGTTCGGTTAGGGCACAGGGGGTAAGGGTAGATAATTCTTGTTTGTGCCTGCATGTGTGTACATTAATAATTAACACATTAATATTATCAATTAAATGAGGGTGATAAGTTGCAATACATCCCGCTGTGATATATCCGGACTGTTGACAGGGTTGAACTGATAATGAAATTCATCTGATATTTGAAAATATTGGTCACTTGTTTTATGACATTGGTCATGTAAGAATTAAATAAATACAAAAGCTCTCGCAAATTTACACCTTTGACAGTAATATCTGCATATGGATGGATAAAGCAACAATTTATTGAAACTATGAACATTTGAACAAATTATATTTCTATTTTTTTCTTCAATTTCCCCACTTTCTTAGAATTTTTCGTTGAGAGATTGTGTATAGAAGCGAAGCTGATTCATATTTTCCGTTTGTTATTTTTGCGTCATATACACTTTTTTTTTAACTTTTATGCAAAGATAATATCTCGTGGTGGTGTATGCGTGAATACCAATGTCATATAGGAACTTCGATACTTCCACAAAAAAATATTTAACAACTACATTTTGAAACGGTCATTGGTGTCGTGTGCATTTAGTGCCTTTCAAAGTGCAGTGTGGAGTTGGTAAAACAAAATCCCGAGCTGGAGATGATTCTGGCTATGGTGTTTTTATGGAGGTGATGTGATGTTTAATGCGTATGCCGTGTTAAATGAAATACGCATCATATCTTAATTATTGAACTGAACGGATAATAGGTATACATAATCTTGCGATTTTGTAGCTCTGTCCATAACTTTATTTCGCACTATTGAGTAGGTCATGTTTTCCACACTTTTGATAATGGATTTCCATTCTTTTGGTCCTAGTGCTGTTAATGATATGTTGCCAAAATAAATACCCAACACATTCAAACGATTTTCCTGTATGCCTTGATATACGTTGTCTCCTGTACATTTGATCCGTATCCTTCCATTTTACTCCATGCTTTGCCTAACGCATCACTACAAGAATATTGCGTGGCTTTATAGCAATTTTACTTCGTGTACTTACTCAATATATTTCAAACAAATGGATTGGACAAGTTCACCTTCCCAGAAGAGTCCCGAATGCCCAGAAAGTCTAACTGAAAAGGAATGGCCTGGTATTTACTGAGCATTTTCTTTGGAATGTGAGCAAATGCGCAGTGTTGAAGGTTTTATGTTGACACCATGATGACATTTTCCATTGCTTTGGTAATAAGAATTTATTTCAATACCTGCTCATGAAATTAACCACCACCCTATAAATTATGACAATTGACTGAAACACAGAAATGAGACGTTAAACTTTACGATGTCCAGCCCAAATTTTAAAATAAACATATTATGAAATATATTTCCCAATTAATTTCCTCTAATAGACTCGAATGCAATCTATTACATTAAGGTGTGACCTTTTAACGTTTATTTTTTAATTTAATTTGTACCTGTTAACATTTAATTATTTACATTCAAGTTTCAATAAAGTAAAATGTTCAGTTCATATAGGCAGATTTTAGGGGAGTGCGCATTCATCCCTTTTCATCAAAGAAAAAATGTGGTGGGAATTCTGTATTAAACTACCTGTATACTCTTTTACAAATTATGCTTAAAAATAAAATATTTATAATATTTTCATTACAAATTATGCTTAAAAATAATATATTTATAATATTTTCAATGAGAAAAGTAGTCAAATTGTTTTTAGCCTCGCTCCGCTCGGCGGTTTTCATACCATTTTTAGGATTTAAACCCCCTTTCGAAAATCCCGGATCCACCCTGGCTCTAACAGTTATTATATGTTATTCCTCTTCTCATTTAACTTAAAAATAAGTATATTTCCAATTGAGTGTCACTTTTAAATATATTTTTTGTACTGAAACAATGATTCGGAAACTCTACCAGAACTTGATTCCTGTACGAATAAAAACATAAAACTTGTCATGGATTAATGTCCCAAAATATGTGTTTATACTATTAATTAACACACGATGTTGACATTATCAATAAACCACGCGGGTGGTACTATCTTCCCTTACTTTATTTGAAAAAATCCGAATATTCAACCCAAAAGTGACGGATGAGTTATTAAATTTATNGATCAAGGATTTGTAATTTAGAATCCTTGATTAGAGAGTAAGCACTACTACTAAGGCTAAGACTAAGAAACTTTATTTATAGTCGGATTTAGTACAGGCAAAACATAAGCTCTGTATAGCTTTTAACCGACATTACAACAATAAAATTAACAACATACATGATATAGCACATACATAGCAACATATAGCACATATACATACAAAGCAACATAAAGCACCATATGATATACATACACATTCCCCGTTTCCCTTCTTTTTCTTATACATAGGTTAAAGCATAAAAGGGGTGAACACGACAGAACAGGCATTATAAAACATTAAATTCATATAAAGCAAGCAATATCAAAGCATTTTAGCAGCACAGAGGAGCAAGACATAAATACGCATTAAATATAAAAACATAAAACATTCATCGAGATCTACAGGAGCTACATCTGCAAGAACTGCCATTCCAGTTGTTAATCAGGCTTTAAAACTGATTAAGATTGGTCTGATGTCTAATATTGTCAGGCAGCTCATTCCAGAGTGTCGTCCCTGCATATCTCAATGAATGCAGCCCAAAGTTGGTGGTTCTTACCTGTGGGACTTCTACAGTGTGCTGTTTTCTAAAAGAATAAGGAATATTTTTAAAATTAACAATATCATTTAGATAAACAGGAGATTTGTTATGTAAAATTTTAAATGTTCTTAATCTTCTAATTTTAAGAGACGGTAGACCAGATTTTGTTAAAAGTTCATCGTAGTTACAGGTATGATCTTCATAAATAAAGCTCAGGGCTCGTTCTTGAATTTTTTTTCCATTTTTTGTGTATTACCCTCCCCACAAAAGTGCCAAACTATAGGACAGTAATTGAAATTAGACATTATATAAGAAAGAAAAATCGTTAACCTTCCCAATTTAGATAAATGTTAGTGCCAATTCTTCTAAGTACGTTTAATTGTTTTTTAAACATTTTTTTTCTGGGCCGGGAGCAAGTCCCTGTGCGTTATTCATGAACCACGCTCCCAAAGCCTTTCCACAAATCACACTTAGACCCCCTATGTCCCTCATTGTAAACCCAAATGACGAATCAAAGGTAACCAGATCACGACTATTTTTGGACAATTCCCGCGATAAAACTGGAAGTTGACAAGGCAAAATATGATTGGCCAATTCCGAAATAATCCTTATTTTCGTATCAACAATTTTATTGTAGAATGTGATAAATAGAAATATTAACGGTAGTTATATCTTCATTTAATTGATTACATCCTGAAATACATAAATGAGCTGCTTTCCTCACTAATAAATAATTTGATTTTTGTCCGAAAGCAACAACTGATTCATCATAACAATTTTGTCACGTGATTTTGTTGATATTTTGATGTGCTGGAGAAAATGACAACACAGTGACAGTTGGAGTTCAGGTATGTTAGATATCCAAATGAAACTTTCTTATAATTTCTGGTTTATTTAACACATTAAGAATTCAAAGAGTTCTTTAGTTACGTTTTATGACTTGTCATTCTTTTTTTGCCTCCTTTTTGTTTCTGTTCGTGACTTCGTCTTTACCATGTTTACTTTGCAATAAATCATGTAATAATTGACCTCAATACAAAATCGTGTTGACAATATAAATTAGAGGGCAACTACATTAAGGAACAAAACTGGAACTATCAGATCTAGACACACGCCACTGGCATGTATTTCTCTGCAAGCCAACAAGTCGCTCAAAACACATTTTCTAGTTAAACAAGATGTGTTTGAAAAAACACTACATGAAGGTGTGAATTGGAGGGGGGGTCATGTGATGTCTATGGCAAGACATTTTCAGCCCTTTCATGAACTGCACGAATATTCTCGGCCCTTAGATATAAAAAATGTAAACCGTAGCCAAAAAAAAAAAAAATACATAGCAAGTATGATGACTCTTGAGGTGGAGAAGTGTGACAGGACAGCCTACCTGCGTTGTAGTCAGTAAAAAAATTGACTGAGCTAACGGAATATTTCTTTAGCTCATGCGGTTAGGTGGCTGGCTGAAGTGCTAGAGCCCAGAGGTCCCGGGTTCGATCCCCTGAGTTGACATTAGTCAATTTTGTAAGGAGATTCATGCTCTCCGATTACAGCCTATCTACGTTGTAGTAGGGAATAGGGGACATCTCGGCCCGCGGACAAGTCGGACCAGGATCACTCGGACCGTCATGAAGACAACTCGGACCGTAAAATTATCAAAGTTGGCTCGACTACAGTGCAGCCAGAGACTTACCGTGATGAATCACTGTGATAGACGTATCACTCTCCTTAGTGAAATGTGTATATTTTATTTCCTATTTGATCTATACACATGATTTCTTTTGCATTTAGAGTGATGCTGTCTACCACTTGACATGCAAAAGAAATTTTGTGGATAGATCAATCAGAATAAAAAGATACAGTCATTTGAAAATTTAGAGTGATACGTCTATCACAGTGATTTATCATGGCAAGTCTCTGGCTGTACTGTAAAAGGACAACTCGGACCGTGTATGTATTGTAGTGTATTCAATTATCTAATTATTTAGTTCAGGAAAATTGATTAGAAAATAAGATCATTGTCGGAAATGAAAAGCAAAGGATTGGTATTAAAAATAACACAAGCTCGTTATTCGATATTCATCGGTTCATCAAAAGCAATAATTAATTAATTAAAATTATAATAAGACTTGTTTATAAAAAACACAAGCTTGTTATGCGGAACTCATCGGTCCATCAAAAGGAATAATTAATTAATTAAAAAACAAAAAGACTTGTTTATTAAAGAACACAAGCTCGTTTTTAGAAATTATTCGGCCCATCATAAAAGAGTAAATACAATTTATAATAATTTGGCTTGGCCTATAGCTACTTTCGAATACCTTAAAAGCACCCCCAAACACACATCTACGGTCCGACAGTAGAGTGACTTTAGTGCTGTAATTTTTATGGACAACTACATGTGTACATTTATTTAGTGTTTGATTTTGATCATTATAATATTATCCACATGTGCGTACACTATTTAGTGCTTTTGTTGTGCTTT
>MJUU01004959.1:59159-69654 GCA_002080025.1 Modiolus philippinarum | reverse complement strand
GGGGGGGACCATTGCAATTTTGCATGGAGATTCATGCTCTCCAGTTACTAGTACATTTGGCGCCCAGCAAAAAACCCACGGTGGTTAGAAGGAGCTAACCAGGGTTTATGTGTGATATTTGTGTTGAGAGTCATACATAGCAAGTATATATGATGACTCTGGAGGTGGGGGAAGTGTGACAGGACAGCCTATCTACGTTGTAGTAGGTAGTAGATATATAGCCAGTACTAAATCGACTGAGCTAACAGAATATTTCTTTAGCTCATTCGATTAGGTGGCTGGCTGAAGTGCTAGAGGTCTTAGGTTCGATCCCCAGAGGTGACCATTGCAATTTTGCATGGAGATTCATGCTCTCTGGTTACATATATATAAAAAACATCTCTGGCTTTTAATCCAATAAGGGGGCTCCCAGGAGCTCCTAATTATACACCCACAAACAAAGTTTAGGGTGTACATAGGAATCACGCTGTCTGTCTGTCCGTCCGTCCAGGTACAGTACTGTACCTTGTCAGCCCATGCTCTCCTAAACGGCTGCTTGTATTTTGATGAAATGTTACACAGTACTAGTTGTACACCACCTGAAGATATGCATGAAGTAATATGGTGCTGTCTGAAATTTTGAAGGTGAGATAAATAGATATAATTCTTCTTAAATTTTCTTGAAAAAGGGAGGGGGAGCCTTGTCAGGTCATGTTCTTCAAAACCGCTGTTTCGATTTTCATGAAATGTTACACAGTTGTAGTACACCACATCAAGATGTGCATGAAGTAATATGGTTGCTGCCCAGAATTTTGAAGGGCAAATAATACGTCTTTCGATATTTTCTGGAAAAAAGGGGAGACGAACATTGTCAGCGCATGTCCTCTTAAAGGATGCTTGGATTTAGCAGTCGGGGGCATAACCTATTTGAGTTATTACAGAAAATAACAAGCATGTGTTACTAAATGATAAAGAAATAAAATTGTCTGCCCTTGTTTTTTATGCTGATAACCAGCATTTGTTATTATAGATGATAACAAATGGTGGTTGTCTTGTTATGCCACACTATACAACTGCTCAGTAGATTTATACAAAAACCTGTCATGCACAGTAAAATTTTCTTACTGAAAACTGGAGTTTGAACTGTAGAAAACAACTGTTCCTGAATTAAAGCTTTTAGTAAACTGTTAGTACATCAATAATCCCTGTATAATCTGATAAAAAGATGACGTTTTGGCTACACTAAAGTACAGTTATGTTGTTTAAAAACAAGTTAACAAACAAATGTCAGGATCCAAAATGGCCAGGTTATTACGGTGCATCTACATTGTAACTGAAGCATGTGATCTCTGAAGCTTTGAACAAACTGCATCAAAACTGTGTTTTTTCAACTGTCACATGGTGTCCCAAGCCAAAATAATTCTGACATAACACATTTTAGTTATTATATGTGCCACTTTTCATTAGAATCACATATAAAATATTACAGAAAAATAACCAAGGGCAGACAACTACATGCAGTTATCTTTTAGTAACACATGCCAGTTATTTTCTGTAATAACTCAAATAGGTTATGCCCCTGCACTGTTTAGATGAATTCTTACACAGTTGTATTACACATTCTGAAGATGTGTATGAAGTCATATGGTTGCTGTCCGAGATTTTGAAGGGCAGATAATTTGTCTGAATATTTTCTGGCAAACAGGGGGAGGAATTTGTCTGTGCATGTCTTCTTGAACTGGGGCTTGGATTTTGATGAAATGTTGCACAATTGTAACTTGAATTATACCACCTGGAGATATGCATGAAGTACTATGGTTGTCGTCTGAAATTTTGAAGGGGACATTAAATTTTGTCTCTTAATATTTTCAGGAAAAAAGGGTGTCAAAGGTACATTTTTTTTTTGTATATCATTGGGTCAATAGTTGTATTGTGTTCACACTTGTACTGTGTCCACACACACTTGAATTTGCACTTGCCATATTGATTCAGGGTTCAATGAGAGAGCTAGCTCTCGAGCTAGGGTATAGCTGGTTGCCTTTCGGAGACAGCTCTAGTTTACATCAAGCGCAAGTTCTGACCTCTTTGATTTTTAAAAAATTTTTTGCATATTAATATTATGTACTTGTCAAATGTGAAAAATTTTGTATAGTTTTGTTAAAGTCAAAGCAAAGGTTAAAGTTTCAGACACACAGACATGCACACATACACAACAAAACAGGATCACTACACATGCACATGTATATGGGACTTTTGAGGTACAAACTCTCGTGTTATTGAAGGCAGAAAGGATCCATTCAAATACCAGTTAGGAAGAATGACTGGATTCATGACCTATTTGAATAAATATATACCATGTGCAACTACAATGTAAAAAAAAAAACAATTTAAGACAAATGTAAGAAATTGAAGTGTTCTTATAATTTTTGTCTCGCCTGCGACGAAAGTCGCGGAAAGCGAGACATATGCGTACAAAGTATGGCGGCGGGGGCCACGCGACGTAACTTTCATGTTAAGTTTTTGTGATTAGGTCATTTCCTCAGTAACTACAATGTATAAGTGGAAAGTCAATGATATTTGGTATATAGGTCGGTCTTGAGTAGTACATGACAGTCTGCTACATTGTTATATGGCTTTTGTCTGTGACCTCAATATCATGGTCTAATGAACATGTTAAGTTTTTGTGCTTAGTTTAGTTTCTCAGTAACTATATGTGGTAGGTCAATGATATATGGTATGTAGGTTGGTCTTGGGTAGTATGTGAATGTCTGTCATATGGCTTTTGTCCTTGACCTCAATTTCACAGTCTAGTGAGCATGTTAAGTTTTTGTGATTAGGTCATTTTCTCAGTAACTATTAGTGTTAGGTCAATGATATCTGGTATATAGGTCGGTCATGAGTAGTACATGACAGTCTGCTATATGGCTTTTGCCTGTGACCTAAATTTCACTGTTCAGTGAACATGTTAAGTTTTTGTGCTTAGTTAAGTTTCTCATTAACTACATGTATAAGTGGCATGTCAATGATATATGGTATGTAGGTTGGTCTTAAGTAGTACATGACAGTCTGTCATATGTCTTTTGTGCTTGACCTCAATTTCATGGTCTAGTGAGCATGTTAAGTTTTTTTGATTATTTCATTTTCTTATAGTAACTGTTAGTGGTAGGTCAATGATATTTGATATACAGGTTGGTCTTGGGTAGTACATGACAGTCTGCTATATGGCTTTTGTCTGTGACCTCAATTTCATGGTCAAGAGATCATGTTAAGTTTCCCAGTATCTATTAAGGTAAGGTCAATAATATTTTGTATGTGGAGTTGTCTAAGATGGAACATGACATCCTGCTATTTGGCTTATCTCTTGGCCTCATTTTCACCGTCTAGTTAACATGTTTGGTTTTTCAGTATCTATCTTTTGGTTTTGGGTGATACATGACAGTCTGCTATATTGCTTTTGTCAGTTACCCTAATTTCACAGTCTAGTGAACATATGAAGTTTTCTTATTTAGTCAGTTAGAGTTTTCAAATCAATTTTGCGTCCAAGTGGGGACGGGCGAGACATCAATTTGGGTCCACACTAATGTTCCTTTATGACAAATTAATTCTTTCACTATACGTGCTAAATTTTAATTAACGAATAAACAATTGTGGCCTAAAAAAAACCCTGTGTTACTGGTAACATACTCTTCAAAATTAGGGTTGGTAGGTAGGCATTTTTCAAAAATTTCACCAAAACTTTTTACATAGACATATAGAGAGTAACTTATAGACTTTAACAGTGCTTCTTCAAAAATTATCAAAAAAACTTTAGGGTAGGCATTTTTAGGCCCAAAAATCTAGATTTTTTTTTTTATTCTGCCTAACCTGAAGTGCTACAAATACATACATGTATGTAGATTAAATTTTAATAACCCTTAGCTAATACCGATTCCCTCTCTATGTATTGATTTTTATACGACCGCAAAAATTTTTGCGGTCGTATATTGGTATGGTGCTGTCGTCGTCGTCGTTGTCGGCGTCGTTGTCGTTGTCGTTGGCGTTGTCGTTGTCGTTGTCGTCGTCGTCGTCTGTAGACACTTTTGTTTTTGGTCAATAACTTTTGTTCCAGTAAATCAATCCTTATGAAATTTTAACATAATATTCTTTGGTACAAAAGGAAGGCTTGCAGTAGTTTTGGTCATTGTGACCCCACCCGTTTTTAAAAAAGGGGCCAAAAAAGGGTTAAATTGGGTGTTTTCACATATTTGTCTGTAGAATCTTTATTATTAATTGGATTTTGATGGGGTTTCTTTCAGTGTGCTCCTGAGGAAATTTCCAATCTGTAGTATGCCAACGGATTTCACGTAGCATGTACCGTTCCCAAGATAAATGGGGCCCAAAAGGGGCGAATCCAAAAAAAAATATTTTTAAATTTTTTTATCCGATTTTGATGCAGTTTTTTTCAATGGATTGCTTATGAAAAATTAACACAGCACTCTGCTATTAGATTTTTGGTAACTCGATTGCTTACCTAGCTATGAGGGGCCAAACGGGGCCAAATTGCTAATTTGCAGATTTCCTAAAATTTTTATTTTTCATCGGATTTTGATGGGATTTTTTTCTTTAGATTCCTCTTGATATAAGCTTTCAGTAGTATGCCAAATGATTTGTCGTAGCTCTTACCGTTTTCGACCTATAAGGGGTCGAAGGGGCCAAAACTGGAAACTTGCAGATTCCATGAAATTTTTAGTTTTCGACGGATTTCGATGGGATTTTTTTCTTAGGATTCCACTTGATATAAGCTTTCAGTAATATGCAATGGATATGGTGTAGCTCTTACCGTTTTCGAGCTATAAGGGGTCAAAGAGGAACCATAAAGAGTCATAAGGGCTAATTTTTATTTTCCCTAGTTTGTGTCCAGCTAATTACTGGGTTATTCCCCTTATTATGTCCATGCAATTATTGTGTCAAGCTCTTTAGTATGTCCACGCTCACTTTCAATTACACTTGTTCAAATTTCAGTGGTCGACATGCTGCGGTCGTATCATGCTGCGCTCGGCGTAGCCCTTTATTTTCCTTTATAGTAAAAAAATTTTCCTGTGTGAACACGTCTCTAAGTTCAGTATTACATATGTACATTATGTACTTGGCATTATAATTCTGATTGAACCTTATATAATTACCTCATCAGAGGTTAAGTTTTACTTTTAGCAGTCTGGATCACAGGGATTCACTTCCTTAAGTAAACTATCAATTACGGAAGCGGATCCCTGTAGTCTGGATAGTCATTTTCGTCCGTCTTTAGGCTTTTTAGCTCACCCGGCTATGCCAGGGTGAGCTTTTGCCATCACTTGGCGTCCGTATGTCCGTCCGTCAGTCCGTCGTAAACCTTTTTTCAAAAATCTTCTCCTCTGAAACCACTGGGCCAATTTAATCCAAACCTGGCCTGGGTCATCACCAGGCTATGTAGTTTAAAAAATGTGTTCGGTTAGTCCGAGGACCGAACAACATGGCTGCTGTTACTAAAAATAGAACATAGGGGTAAAATGCTGTTTTTATACGACCGCAAAAATTTTGCGGTTGTATTATGGTATGACACAGTCGTCGGCGTCTGCGTCGGCGTCGGCGTCTGTGGCCAGCATAACTTTGTTTCTAGTGGACGGATCATCTTCAAATTTCAGTATGTGGTTTCTTGGCATAATGGCTATCCCGGGTTTTAATTTCGGGTTTATGGCCCCACCCGTTTCAGAAAAAGGGGCCAAAAAGGGGTAAAATTGGGTATTTTTGTGTCTGTGGACAGCATAAGTTTGGTTCCAGTGAACAGAACATTTTCAAATTTTAGTATGATGTTTCTTGGCACATGTTTTAGCCCGGGTTATAATTTTATGTTCCTGGCCCCGCCCGTTTTAGAAAAAGGGGCCAAAAGGGGTTAAATTGGTTGTTTTCACATATTTGACTGTTAAGAATCTTTATTATTTATCGGATTTTGATGGGGTTTCTTTCAGTAAACTCCTTAGAAAATTTCCAATCTGGAGTATGCCAACGGATTTCACGTGGCATGTACCGTTCACGAGATAAATGGGGCCCAAAANGTATCCGCAACTGAATTTTCAAGACTTTTGTATTTGATTTACATATACACTTATTCAACAATGGCAATAAATCAGTTTTAATCATTAAAATACCATTGATATTTCAAGATCTACAATATACATGTACGTGTAGATTTTATATAAAAAAAAATATGATTTTAGCTACTTATCAATTTTATGTTTCTTTCACCCAAAGGTGCTCCAGCATTTAGGTTAGATTTACATGACATAAATTTTCTTTTATTTATCCTGTTTAATAAATGGGTAGTTTATCACTCAGTTGCTCAAGAGACAGTAGCTAATCTGCTTCATTCTTTTTTGAATGGTTCTCCAAATATTAGAGGGATATAAATAGATTGTTTACGTTTGTGGACATTCTTTATATAGACCACTTCCGGTTTGAACTAAACGTAAATATTTAGGACAATTTCCAATGATTTTTTTTTAATAAATGTATACTACAAAGTCAATAAGTCTTGATTTCAAAACCATGAGATGATGTAAACAATCTTTGAGCTTTGCAAACACAGGAATAAGCATTAGAAATCTTATCAATTTACTTCCTTGTTACCGGAAATAGAAAGGGTTATAATTGACGATATCAGCGTTTCGCGCCTCTAGTGGTATATCAGGTTCGATAACTCCAACATACTTGTAACAGGGTGTTTCTACCATGGTGATTAATGATAAATCTGCACACTTTAATGTTCATTTGCAAGCTCCTAGTTTAATTGTTCAACAATATTTTTCTATCTTGATGATTATTGATGTGTATACTATCAAAACAACGCGGTGATTAACTTGATTTACCTGTAATGAGACGGCTGTGTGCCTGAATGCCAACATTTTATAAAATCAAAGAATTCTGTAGTTGCTCATTAGTGAGGGTTATGGGGCCTCACATAGGGTAATTATTGTATCTCCTAATTACCAGGGAAATATTGTGCGGTCTTAATTGTCATTTTGATTGTCTTGTTAACTTTAATAATTTAAAAGATTCTCATTTCAGTTCTTAAAAAACACTTCTGTTAGTATTTTTTTTACTTGAAAAAGGAAGTAAAAGGAATCTTTAATTTAATTCCAATAAAAAAGCACAAAAAATATTTTGTATCTAAATAACTTAGTCCATGCATTTTATATATTCAGTGAGTTGATTTGGAATATGCCTCTAATCATTAAGCTTAGCACCTTTTATAAGAAACTTAATAGTTTTATTACAAATAGTTACCCTGTACTTTATAAAACCTGGTACCTGATTATAAACGATTAATTTTTTGTGCCAACCTCTCATTTCAAAATGGGACAATCAGGAAATATTATGGTTAAATATTGAACCCTATCAAAAGAACATACAAGATCTCTTCCTCTGAAACAATTGGGTAAATATGGGACTTTCATGATGATAGGAGCTCCTTTGAATTTTATGGTGTGAACAAGGAGGGAAACTGGTACCAGACTGCATTCCTGTCAGGTTCACGCATTCGCTCATTATGGGGACTACCCTCCATCTGGGCACTTTAATTATAAGAGAATCATATCGGATAACCCGAAAGATCCCCGTATTAGAGTCAAACTGAATCAAAATGTTTCTGAAATCTCAGTTTCCCTTGAAAACAGTATTACAAGTCTGCTCATTTTGAGTAGCTTATTCAAACATCATATATTATGAAACCATTTGGTCCGAGTTGGAGATAAACATAAGTATAAACACATTTTATTGTACAACCACATGAGTATTATGGGTTTGACAAACATTATTACAAACAAGCATTACTGCACAAATAAGAATATTTCTTTTGCTTAATAAACAGTTTATGGAGGATAACGCTATACTTCTAATAAGACAATCACAATAACACAAAGAAGTAAAATTAAAATCAAAATTAACTTGTGTTAAAAAGATGCTTTTGAATAAAGTCACCAATCGGCTCTAATATTAAAGGATTTTCCGTAGGCATTAAAAATTTAAATTTATCATTTTCATTCCAATGGTTAAATGTTGGTTTTTTAACTAGTGAAAATATCGTTTGTCTGTAACCATCAAATTTTTTACACGATATCAAAAGATGTTGTTCATCTTCTATGGTCTTTCAAGAATTGCATAAACGGAGATTTCTAGGAATTGGTGGACTTTTATGACGACCAGTTTCAATATTTAATGAGCGATAGCTTGCCCTAAATCTACAAATTGCTGATCGCTTTTTAGGATTTTTTATGATACACAGATATTGTTCAATTTTTAAGTTTGTTTTTAATAGTTTGTAATTTTGTAGTTTTTTATTTTCATTTATTTCTAAATGCCATTTGGAAATATAATTTTGCATAACTTCTGAAATGCTGCCAAATATGAAGTCAGAGTCATAATTTGATGGATTTTACCATCCGTGTTGACACAATATATAATTTTAACAAAAGTTAACCAGTTTGATTGTACATGTTGATGAAGGTCTGATTGATTAGCTTCCAATACAAGAGTCCTGCAATTACTGTTAGCTATTCTTAGCCAAAACTTTATCATACTGAGCTCTATGTACAATTGCAACGGGATTCTTCCAAGTTCACCCAATGCANAGGTATTTTCGTGTCTGTGGACAGCGTAACGTTGGTTCTACTGGACGGATTGTTTTCAAATCTTAGTATGATGTTTCTTGGAACATTCTTGAGAAACGCTTTTTTCCTTTAGTTTTTTGGCCCCCACCCATTTCAGAATTAGGGGCCAAAAAAGGGTTAAATTGGGTGTTTTCACATATTTGACTGTAGAATTTTTATTATTTATTGGATTTTGATGGGGTTTGTTTCAGTGTGCTCCTGAGGAAATTTCCAATCTGGGGTATGCCAACGGATTTCACGTAGCATGTACCGCATGAGATAAATGGGGCCCAACCATGCCAACAGGGGCTAATCTCAAAAAAATTATTTTTTTTATTTTAAGTCCGATTTTGATGCAGTTTTTATACGCCTGTCTAATGACGGGACATATTATGGTATACCAATGTCCGATTGTCCGTCGGTCCGTCCGTCTGTCCGTCCGTCCGTCCGTCCGTCCGTCCGTCTGTCCGTTTCATATGTCGCACTCTAACTTGATAACCCTTTGGCCAATTCATTTCAAACTTTATAGAAGTATTGGGTATGATGGCCTGACGATCTGTATACTTTTTTGTGAAATTTCGATTTTTCTTGCAAGAGTTATGGGACTTTATTCGTCAATTTTTAGGCAATTTTTCATATGTCGCGCTCTAACTTAATAACCCTTTGGCCAAATCACTTCAAAGTTTGTAGAAGTATTTGGTACTATGACCTGACAATCTGTAAACTTTTTCGTGAAATTTCGATTTTTCTTGCAAGAGTTATGGGACTTTATTCGTCAATTTTTAGGCAATTTTTCATATGTCGCGCTCTAACTTGATAACCCTTTGGCCAATTCACTTCAAACTTTATAGAAGTATTGGGTATGATGGCCTGATGATCTGTATACTTTTTCGTGAAATTTCAATTTTTTTGGAACAGTTATGGGACTTTATTTGTCAATTTTAATGCAATTTTTCATATGTCGCGCTCTAACTTGATAACCCTTTGGCCAAATCACTTCAAAGTTTGTAGAAGTATTTGGTACTATAACCTGACGATCTGTACACTTTTTCCTGAAATTTTGATTTTTCTTGCAAGAGTTATGGGACTTTATTCGTCAATTTTTAGGCAATTTTTCATATGTCGCGCTCTAACTTGGTAACCCTTTGGCCAATTCACTTCAAACTTTGTAGAGGTATTGCGTATGATGGCATGATGATCTGTATACTTTTTCTTGAAATTTTGATTTTTCTTGCAAGAGTAATGGGACTTTATTCGTCAAATTTAGGGCAATTTTTCACATGTCGCTCTCCAACTTGAGAACCATTTGGCCCAATCACTTCAAAATTTGTAGAGGTATTGGGTATGATGGCCTGACGATCTGTTAATTTTTTCTTGAAATCTGGATTTTTCTTGCAAGAGTTATGGGACTTTATTTGTCAATTTTAAGGCAATTTTACACATATTGGCTTTACTTGACAATCTTTCTTCAAACTATGTAGAGATATCAAGCTGCATTCTAAAATGAGAATTAATTAACCCCTTACCTAAATTACATAAGTGACGACGGGCGTATCATGCGACTTGGCGCAGCTGTTTATTTTCAATGGATTACTTGTGAAAAATTAATATGGCACTCAGCTATTAGATTTTTGGTAACTTGTTTCCTTTCCCAGCTGTTAGGGGCCGAAGGGGCCAAAATTGCGAATTTGCAGATAATGTGGAATTTCATCGAATTTCAATGGGATTTTTTTCTTTGGATTCCCCTTGATCTAAGCTTTCAGAGGTATGTCAACGGATTTGGCGTAGTTCTTACCGTTTCTGAGCTACAAGGGGTCAAAGGGGCCAAAATTGCAATTTTTCTAAATATGTCAAAT
>MJUU01004959.1:14018-36362 GCA_002080025.1 Modiolus philippinarum | reverse complement strand
AAATTATATGTCTTGATTTCAGCAGTATGCATACCTACATTATAAGGTCAACCCCCTGCTCAAATTTTTTTTTTTGGAAAGGGGTCAAAAATGCATTGCAGTGGATTGAGGACCTTTTGGTTGCCATAGAAACCTATCCATACAGTTCTAATTTTGAGAAAAATGTGAATATTTATTAAATTATGTTCTCCGTTTTAAATTATGTTTTGATTTTAGCAGTATGTGTCCGAATTCATGATAATTTACAGGATTGTTAGTCACCATATGTACAAGATCATATCGCATCGCCATTTTGATTGGTCAAATTTTACAGGAGTTATGCATGGGACTTTATCGACTTAATGCATGCTACAGCTTAGGAACATTTTGTGGGCACAACTCCTCAGAAACCATTGAACAGATTATGCTGAAATTTAGTTTGAATATTTGCCACCATATGTACTTGATCATATTATGCTGCTATTTTGATTGAACAAATTTTACAGGAGTTATGGGACTTTATCGACTTAATGCATATTACAACATAGGAAGACTTTGTCGACACATCTCCTCAAAATCCAATTAAGGGATTTTGCTCAAATTTTGCGTAGCTGTTTGCCACCAAATGCAGTTGATCATATCTTGCCGTCATTTTGATTCCTTAATTTTACTTGAGTTATTGGACTTTATCGACTTTACTGCCATGGCGGGGGACATAGCTACGCGTAGCAATCTTGTTACAAATAGTTCATTTAATGCAAGAGTTTGGTTTCGTTACAATTTTTTGGCTTATTATTAACCCATGTAACTATTTGAATTTGATTCATCCAAATGTACCTGTATACTTGTTCTTTTTCAAATTGTTTAAACTGCATTTTGAAGCATTTAATATACATTGCCAGGTTCATATCTCATAAACATCAATCATTTTTCAAATTATAAATTACAATTCCACTTATATATAAAAGCAGTCAATAGACATATGAAAAAGAAAGGAAATGGGGTAAATGTCAAGGAGACAACTTCCCATATCCAGGTTAAAATGACCCAAATCAAAGCATCTAGGGTCACCATACGGTCTTCAATAACATGAATTGTTATTATGGGTATCATAAGTTAATTAAGAGAAATATTATTTTATTTATTAATTAACATTTCCTGTCCTCACAGGTAAATTACTACAAATACTTAATGTGTAAAAGCTGTATAAAAACACCAATTTACAACCAGCAATTAAGTTTTACTTATCAAAACAAAATGTCATAAATTAAAGGTTTTGATTGATGTTATAACCA
Source organism: Modiolus philippinarum (assembly GCA_002080025.1). Classification (NCBI taxonomy): domain Eukaryota; kingdom Metazoa; phylum Mollusca; class Bivalvia; order Mytilida; family Modiolidae; genus Modiolus; species Modiolus philippinarum. Next base: position 35,088 of record MJUU01004959.1, on the reverse strand, counting down.
GATAATACATTTAATGAGAAAAACAGAGTACACTTGTCTATATCTTAACTATGTTAATTAATTTATTTATTTTGAATAATAAAATTGATAAATATATGAAATTGTTTAGTGTTTGAAAAATATCCGCAAAAACATGCATAGTGTTTTAACATGATTATATGAAATATGATATCTTTCAAATAGAAATTGGATATGCCTTAGATTATTACATTTTCTTGTATAAACACTGAATTGATTCCAAAACAAAGAATACATCAACATTGTTAATTTTTTTAGCTAAAACATAAAGAAATATATACCTACTTAGTAATGAAATAAAAACCAACAAAATACATAAGTGTTTTTTCATGAACATTAACTATGCATTAATCAAGTTCGGACCCTATGCAGGGGCACAGAACAGATGCAGTCATTTGTTTATTGCTGTAGACTTATTACCATGGTCTATAGTTGAGAGCCAAAATTTTAAAATTCTAAGCAAACCCAAAATATCAGTTACCAAGTAGATTTTACCTTTCATCAAAATTGCTTGTTGGAAATTGTCCTTGCGTCTCACCCTTTAAATAGAAAATAATGAAAGGATATGGAGTGAATGTACATGTGACAAAAACGCACACTATACATAGAAAGCTCCAGTTTATCAAGGTCAGGGCTTTTATTCCTGTCTACATCTTGATGTCGCCTTAGGGTCTTCAACAAGAGGTGAACAATAATCACCCCCTCAAGCGAGATCAAGAAGGCCCCTAGCATGCACATAAGCGGTATTCTTGACAAAAATTATATCAAGGTCACTCCCTTGCTCCTTTCATGGAGTGTTTGTATCATATCATAAATATCATATGAAATGTAGAATTGAAATGTAATTTGTAATTTAATTAATTACTTTCCTAAAGTAATTGTAATTTAATTAATTACAACATAGAAAATGTTGTAATTGTAATTGTAATTTAATTGAGGAAATTTGAAATGTAATTGTAATTTAATTAATTACATTTCAAAGTAATTGACCCCAGGTCTGGCTCTGGGTTAAATATGAATATGAAGGCTCAGCCTATAGTTAGATGATAACAATCATATACCTACCATGAATTATTCTGCATTAAAATATGGCTAGTCTTTATGGTTTCAATTATTGCTTGGTAATGCCCATATTAGAATTGCATGCAATATTCAAACTGAATTTTAATTAATCTAGTAGATATTTGAGTAATCCAGCTTAGGATTAATTACTTGTTAAGTTAATTGTGATAAAATTAAATTATATATTATTTAAGGGTTCTGTGTCAAAGGGCCATGTATCATAATTCTATATAGTTTTCTAATGTATCTCATAGGGACAGCAGATCAGATAGTGAAAATAAATGAAGAATTAGATTTTAGCCAGCAAAATACAGGTATTGATTAATATATCAGTTTTACATTGATAGCTGAATAATTAGGGAGTACGATTGTCAGAAATTTTGTAATAAGAATCAAAATGTTGACCTTTATTTTGAAGAACTTTGCTAATAGAGTACAAATGTAACATGAGCAAAAAATTTTGAAAATCCATAAAAGAATTTTTAAAATATAAGACGTCAAAATTTTGGCGGGAAACAGTTCTATCTAGAGATTTCCTTCAATTCCCATTAGCTGTTTATATGCCTTAAAATATATGAAAATATAATGGGAAGTTTATAAAATTTCATACATTGTCTATTTTATGCATTTTAAAGCAACCTGTGACCAAGAAAATAAAAAGCACAAAAAAACCTTGTTTGAATGGATAAAACCAGAGGATATCGGATGCTTCTGAAATCTGACACACTCCCTTTATATGCTTTATACTTGAAAGCAAATCAAAATAAAAAAACTAATATCACACACACACACTGCATTTTATGTTTACACTATCAGGAAAAGCGGGTTCTGTTAACAAAAAAAATGGTTTTGCATGCAACATGTGAAAGGAAAATAGTTATTAGGATTATCACACAGATCAGTATTTTGTTTCAAAGTTTATGGTTGTCCATTCATATACATTAAATGTAATCTTTATTAGGGCCCCGCATCTAGATGTGGAAATGATGAGTTGAATTGTGTAAGCAATTTTTAAAGTTGTTGGATGCCCACTTCCTATTTGCAGATACTTTGAATTTTTACTAAAAACCAAATTTTTGTCACATATGTCTTGGCTTCTACTGTAGGGAATGATTTGAAATTTGGTCTGAAGCTTGAAAATGATGAGTTGTATTGTGTAAGCAATTTTCAAGTTTGTCAGACATCCACTTCCTGTTTGCTGATACTTTAATTTTTTACTATAAACCAAATTTTTCGTCAAAGATTTCTTGGCTTTTACTAGAGGGAATGAATTGAAATTTGGTCTGAAGCTTGGAAATGATGAGTTGTATTGTGTAAACAATTTTCAAGTTTGTCGTTTGCCCACTTCCTGTTTGCCATTACTTAGAATTTTAATTAAGACAAAATTTCCGTCACAGATTTCTTGGCTTCTATTCGAGGGAATGATTTGAAATTTGGTCTGAAGCTTGGAAATGATGAGTTGTATTGTGTAAGCAGTTTTCAAGTTTGTCAAACGTCCACTGCCTGTTTGACCATACTTTGACTTTAACTAAAAACCAAATTTTCGTCATAAGATTTTTTTACTTGTATCAGCTTGAATGATTTGATATCAATTCTGAAGCTAAGAAATGATATGGTTTGGTAAAACTCCAAGAAATCACTGTATCCAGCAAATTACTGTATCAACACATTTGTGTATCAAACAGAATTTGAATCCACATGTACCTCAATTTCACTTTTGGCTCGAGTTTCAGGATCGAAATTGCGGGGCCCTTCCGACAATGCCAGTTTCTACATTCACTAGTTTTATTCAGGTACTTATATGTTCATTAAAAGTGTTAATACATTGTAGAAGATAGCAAAGTTTGCTTTATTGAAAGATTAGCCTTTTGATGAAAGTGTCTATATATACTTAAAAACTGTTGTAGTTCATTCAACTTTGAATTTAAAAGTGTAGTGCAAAAACATTTATTCCCTTTTGGTAAAATCAGCGGTTAAAGTAATAATTCTCGTTAACAAAAATTTTGGGGAAAACAATGGTTTTGGCTATGTTACATTTGCTTTCCAAATGAAATTTGGATTAAAAGCAAATGTCACTTAAATATTGAAAGGTGAACTCGTCAAGTGAATATTATACTGTTATAACTCCACTTTTTGAAAAATTGGATATAACAATGCAATTAGGCTAATTAGGGCCCGGCATTCAGATGCGGGTGCCCTGTAGTTTTCACTTTGTCTGTCCGTTTGTCCGTCAACAATTTTTTCTGTCACAGATTTCTTGGCTCCTACTGGAGGGAATGATTCGAAATTTGGTCTGAAGCTTGGAAATGATGAGTTGTATTGTGTAAGCAATTTTCAAGTTTGTCGAACATCCACTTCCTGTTTGCCGATACTTTGATTTTTTTTACTATAAATCAAATTTTCCGTCACAGATTTCTTGGCTCCTACTGAAGGAATGATTTGAAATTTGGTCTGATGGTTGGAAATGATGAGTTGTATTGTGTAAGCAATTTTCAAAATTGTCGAACATCCACTTCCTGTTTGCCGATTCTTTGATTTTTTTACTATAAATCAAATTTTCCGTCACAGATTTCTTGGCTCCTACTGAAGGGAATGATTTGAAATTTGGTCTGATGGTTGGAAATGTTGAGTTGTATTCTGTAAGCAATTTTCAAGTTTGTCGAACATCCACTTCCTGTTTGCCGATACTTTGATTTTTTTACTATAGATCAAATTTTCAGTCAAAGATTTCTTGGCTCCTACTGAAGGAATGATTTGAAATTTGGTCTGATGGTTGGAAATGTTGAGTTGTATTGTGTAAGCAATTTTCAAGTTTGTCAGACATCCACTTCCTGTTTGCTGACACTTTGATTTTTTACTATAAATCAAATTTTCTGTCACAGATTTCTTGGCTTCTCCTGGACAGAATGATTTGAAATTTAGTCTGAAGTTTGGAAATGATGAGTTGTATTCTGTAAGCAATTTTCAAGTTTGTCGAACATCCTCTTCCTGTTTGCCGATACTTTGATTTTTTTTACTATAGATCAAATTTTCAGTCAAAGATTTCTTGGCTCCTACTAGAGGGAATGATTTGAAATTTGTTCTGAAGCTTGAAAATGATGAGTTGCATTGTGTAAGAAATGTTCAGGTTTGTCGGGTGCCCACTTCCTGTTTGCTGATACTTTGATTTTTGACTATAAATCAAATTTTCCGTCACAGATTTCTTGACTTTTACTTGTGGGAATTATTTGAAATTTGGTCTGAAGCTTGGAAATGATGAGTGTAAAACCACTGACCATTTTAGTGATTTTACAAAATCCCTGAAATTGTCAGGGATTGTGTAAAATCCCTGAAATTATCGTTAGGGATTTTACAAAATCACTGATTTAACATTTTAAATAGAATGTTAAATTTTTAGGGGAAGATGTTGGTGTATTTAAATAAATTTACAAACATAAGTAATTATTATAGGTGTACAAAACTGAAATATATTATCAGTTTTCTACCCTAAATACCGTAATTTATATAAAACTAAATTTAAGAAATAATATTGTGAAAATATTTCTGATTACATTGAAAATTAGCACAATCAAACTCAGAATGATGTGCAGTTTAATTGTTAATTTATTCAATATTCTAACTTATAATTTCAAAAATTAAGAATGTAAGTAAAACAGTTCAAAATTTATGATGACTTTTCCTTGTGTAAATAAAATTCTGACTTCCAAATTTAATTTTCTTGTAGTTTAGGACCAAAATAACAAATAACAAAAAAATTATGTAACAAATTGAATTCGAAAACCTGAGATAATCATTCTGTAGAGAAGTGAAAAGTTTTTTATTCACCTGTTTTATTTGTCATCAACTTGAATAGTAAAAACCTGATTTAGACATAACTAAACATAAAACAAAAGTAAGTTCAGGAAGGCCCAAAATAATCCAGATATTTGCATGGATTCATCTGAATTCATGAGATTTCAATTGAGTCGCATTATATTCTAACCTTAACATTTTTGTAATTAAAATGAGAACATGTCAGTGGTTAATTATATACTGTATCTGGATACAGTCACATATCAAGTATCACTGAATTTCCACTTTAAAAACTGTTTTAATTTTAGCACGGGCGGGTGAATTTTATGTTTTATTTTGTATCATTTATGGACAATGCTGTAAATTTTGGAGAAAATGACCATATAAATTTTGCAAATATCAAATTAACATTTTTTTGGAAGGGGTTGAAAAAAATCGGAATATTAAGGATATTTTTTTTATTATGGACTAAACAGTGATGTACATTGCAAGATGACCCATGTACAAATTTTCGTACAAGATAATAGTAGTTGCATGTTTTATTCTAAAGTTGTATGTTGATAGCTTAATATTTGTTTTCATATTTTTAGCTTTGAGAGAAAAAAAAAAACAGCTCACCGTTTCATTACATTGATTCCAGAGCCATACTGCATCAAACTTAAAATTCTCTGAAATTCTGAATAATTAAAAACTTTAAGTTCGGTCCTATTAATTACTAATGTTGAATTTTTTTTATGTTTTTTAATCTAAAGTAAGGATATTTGATAGATTTACCTTAAGATGCTAAATATTTTAAACATTTTGTTTGCTATAAAATATCTGAAAATCATATTACAAATTCCCTAAATATGACCAGGGAATCAGTAAAATAATGATTGATTTTTTCAGTGATTTTGCAAAATCCCTGGTTGACCAGTTTAGTGATTTTACAAAATCCCTGAATTTTCAGTGATTTTACAAATTCCCTGATTTTACAAATTCACTGTAACATATACACGGTTTTCAAGTTTGTAAAATGTCCACTTCCTGTTTGCCAATACTTTGACTTTTTACTGTTAACCAAATTTTTATCATAAGATTTATTAACTTTAATTGGCTTAAATGATTTTAGCTAAGAAATGATAGGGTTTGGTAAATTTCAAGAAATCACTATATCCAGCAGATTACTGTATCAACACATTTGTGTGTCAAACAGAATTTGAATCCACACTTACCTGAAATTGACTTTTGCCCCAAGTTTCAGGATTGAAATTGCGGGGCACTTCCGAAAATGCCAGTTTTTTGTATCTAGTTTTATACTGATCTATCTCCCTATGGTGAGATCACTTTACATTAGTGAGTTTTTGTAGGATTTTCAGGGTACCGCCAGTGTTATATCTCCATAGTCCATTAGAAAAGCATGTACATCTGGGTTGCTAAATCGTGAGAAAGTTCAACTCTGTAGTCGCTATAATGTTACATCTCAAGGACTTATATAATATTTTTTGTGTTTTTAAAGTAAGATTTTGAAAATCAGAATGTTACAACAACCAAAAAGGGGGGAATTAATTCTTTAATGTAATGAATAAAGTTCATCTAAAAGATTCATTTTACTTGCTTGTTATGTACAAAATGTAGCTTTGAAACTTTGAAGCAACTTTCTACCAACATTTCAGAAAAAATAGACCTAAAACTTTAAATAGATTTTTCTCAGTTTCAGAAAATTGTGATATACAACACTATAATATTCACACGACAAACTGTACTAGTTATTTTGCAGTAAATCAGCTGCAGTAAGGGCTGTGAAGAAAGAGTGTCTGTGTTTATTATAGTATCTATTATAGGTTTGTCTAAAGCTTTGAAGGATACCAGAGATGAGCTTGACGTCTTCTTTACTCATTTTCATGAGATTAAGAAATTGATGGACAATTTTAAACAGAAGTCCTTGGATCCAGAGCACGTTGATTGGATAAATTCTCTCTCTTTTAATCAGAAGGTCAGTATTACTTGCACCTGGATGGAATATTAAATAAATGTAGCATTTACTCAAATGCATTTTCATGGATGTGGCATTGCTCGACAACTGGCAATGAATTCCGCTCAAACCAGTACTAGAGGCGGTCTTGAACTTACTATGAGGTATGAGCAAAGCTGATTATTGTAGGCCTCATGGTGACTTTAAGATGAAGAACAGCAATAAAAGCATTGTTCCATGTATTTGTAGAGACTTTGTCTCATGTGTATTTACTCTATATCCCTTCATTGCTTACATTGTGCTTAAATTGCAAAAATGAAAATATCTCTTTAAGCTGTTGCGAATTTACCGTTTTTTTGGTGTGTATTACACGCACACATTTCCCCCAGAAAGGTCCTAGTGAGAGGGGATGCGTTTTATACATGCAAACTTCAGAAGACCATTTTTTCTGACCACCAATAACTTAACTTCAGACCGGAAATGACATTAGAAATAAGTATAAAATCCTTGTTGTGATCCAGATACAAACCTGTGTTTGATGATAACAAAGTTTGCTAATGTTAACATGATTAGATGTGTATTGTTTCTATGTATACAACATGTATATTCAGAGATTTCCCGATCTCGATCGTATCCGCCATATTTGTTTTGATTAGGTGAAGCCGGTTCCAGTTTTCAGGGATACACGATACTTGCAAGTAATAGTGTAATTATATTTATGAAAAGGGATAGTTTAAATGAAGTTAATTAATGCATAAACCCATTATGAAGATCAATAAGGGAATATCACTTAAAAATTTACCAAAGGCAAACTGTAATATTTACGTATCTGTAACTGTCTTTGACTTTTAATTACGTTTGGAGATAAACTTCCTGTGTTTACAAAATCAATGTTTTTCGTTTGCAAATTTCCTAAAATGTTTGAACAAACCATTTAATAAATACAGGTACAGTTATTCCTCTAAATATAATTGAATAAAGCATCATGTATTCCATTTTATTCAGTCCACAAGGTAACTCTCGGCATCTCTAGACATTTTTGGACAGAGCATGTTGTTGAAAATTTACATGCGTTTTTTACACATGAACTAGATTTTTTATGATTCTTTTCCTCTGAGAAAGGGGGCGCGTTTTATACACCAATGCATTTAATACACACCAAAAACCCAAACGGTAACTCTGTGTTATATTTACTTAAATCAGCATATTATCATATAAGTGGTTATAATTAATTTGGTGGGTATTTAATTTTATTACACCGCCACACGTAGTTGCGAGGTATATATATATGTGTGATACCCTCAGTCCTGTGTCTGGCATTCATCTGTCTGTCTATATGGCCAACCTCCCCTGAAGGTTTCTGACTGATATCATGTGAATAAAATTACACACTTTCTTCAAATGTGGTATGTAAGTACTCAGGCCAAGTTATATTTTGGGTTCAGAGGTCCAAGGGGTTCTGGAGTTATGCCCCTTGAAACTTGAAATTTTGTGAAATTTAGCATTTCCAACTGATTATTTTTGAACAAAACAACATGCAGCCTATAAGCTTGGTATGTAAATTGTTAACCACAAAACTCAGGTCAAGTTCAATTTTGGGTTCAGAGGTCTAAGGAGTTCTGGAGTTATGACCCTTGAAACTTTGAAATTTTTTGGGTTTATGACTGATATCTTTTGAATGTAACAACATACAGTCTTCAAACTTGTTATGTAAATTGTTTACCACAAAACTCAGGTCAAGTTTGGGCTCAGAAGTGTAAGGGGTTCAGGAGTTATGCCCCTTGAAACCTTGAAATTTTGTGAACTGTTAAGGTTCTGAATGATAATTTACGAACAAAAGTACATACTCTCTCTGCACTTGGTAAGTTGTTTACTAGAAATTCAAACTTAGTTAGACCTGGGTACAGAGATCCAAGAGACTCTGAGGGAGTTATTTCCCTTGAAACTTCAAAATTTTGTGAAATGTGGCGGGCTGTCATGTAATGCACCATTACTATTTTTTGCATTTTTGTGGTCATCCTAAAATCGGAAAATTGCATATGGCAAAATATAATGCAAATGAGACTTTACACATCAAATAATAGGTTATTGCAAATATTTAAGTCTGTGAAAATAAAAACAAACAATTTTGGAAAAAAATTGTCGAAATTTGCAACAAGTAAAAATTACCACATATACGGTAGCTGTCCATTCAGTTAACACATAGTGAATGTTCATCGAATTAAGTTTGTCAGGAATTGAAGTTGGTTTACATTAGTGGTTTATGTTTGTTATGCAGTAATATATATGTGCCAAAACAAAGCATAGAAGCAGAAACAAACTCTGGCAAACACCTGTATGTCATTGCAAAGCTTGTATTTTACAACTGCCTCTGAAATAATTATTATCTATTGTTCCTTTTGAAAGGATTACAGCAATAGAAATGGAAGATGCAGTAGTTTGGACAGAGAGCTGCACAAAATGGAGAATTATATGGCCAACCTTCTTACAGCTACTTTCGCCAATATCAAACAGGATAAAATGAACATACAAGACAAACACAGTGTAGAAATAGCCATCCTAAAGAGACAGATAAATAACTTAAAAAATGAAAAATCAGATCTTGAGAAAGATATAGTTGAGCTGGGAAAGAAGAAATATTTAGCTCGGGAGTTAGAGGATGAAAACTTAGCATTGATCAAGAGGATAAGTGATATGGAAAATCAGTTGATGAACGCTGAAGACCAGAGTTATGTCTTACAGCTTCAGATGTCTAAATTACAGAAGAAAACAGCTAACGAGGATGATGTTGCTATGTTAAAAGAAAAGTTAAAAGGATTGGAAAATCAAAGAAAATATCTTGCAAATCAAGTTATTTTTCACAAAGATACTATTGAACAGTTAAAAATAGAAAAGAGATCTGCAGAAATACAAGAAGCTGAAAGATGGAAGGTAGAAAATGTCAAGTTGAAGACAAAATGGGGTGAACTGTCTATAAAAGTTCAAAGTCTTGAAACAGAGCTTAGTAAGGCTTATAAGAAAATTTCAGATCTAGAACACGAGCTGTCGGATGTGAAGAAAGATGCTGCTTTAAAGCCAGATATTGCTTATGACTTTTTTAAATCCCAAGATGAACATCTTATAAAAGAAAAGATGGAAATAAAGGAAGAAAAAGAAAGATTGAATGCTGAAAATATTGAACTTCAAAACAAGCTTTCTGGTATTAAGGATGAATATGAAAGACTTCTTAAACAGGTATACTTTGGAAATACAGCAAATAGATATAATTGAGTAATATGAATGTTAAAAATTCAGTGGAAGTTTTGGAAAGACTTCGATCTGTTAATGGAGCATACACCTCCGTCAATAGCTATGATTTTTCTAACCTATATACCACATTACTGCATACACTTATCAAAGAGAAATTTTCGTATTTAATCAAATGGTCCTTAAAAAAATCAGGTTGTACTTACGTTTGTTGCAACACCTTTAAATAGTTTTTCAGTGATGACAAGCTTGACAAATATACCAACTGGACTTGTCAGGATATGATGAAAGTATTAAATTTTCTTCTTGATAATATTTTTGTTCGTTCAGGTTATACAGTCTATCGGCAAATAATAGGTATTTCTATGGGTACCAACTGTGCATCTCTCATAGCAGATTTATTTCTTTATTGCTACAAGTCACAATTCATGGTCAAAAATCAAAAAGACCCTTCTCATCAGCATCTAGTGGATATTTTTACAATAAATATAGATAATTGGACAATATTTTGGCTTCAAATACTCCTGAATTTTCTATATTTACAGACAAAATTTATCCTGCCGAACTTACTTTAAATAAATCCAATAGCAGCAGCGATCATACACCTTTTCTTGATCTTGATATAACAATAAATCAGGGAAAGTTAAACACAAAAGTTTATGATAAATGGGATGATTTCTCTTTCCCTATAGTTAATTTTCCCCATCTCGAGAGCGATGTTGTGTTAGCCCCTTCTTATGGAGTCTACATTTCACAACTTGTTCAATATGCACGAGTATGTAGTGATGTTTCTGACTTCAGCGACCGAAATGTTTGTCTAACTGAAAAACTTCCGCATCAAGGGTTTAAATATAATGAATTGATAAAAACATTCTCTAAATTTTATTATAGATACATTGACCCGTGAAGGAAATTTGGTTCTACATGCAGGGCTCCTATACAACAGGGCGTTTCACATCCAAACTTCTATGGAAATATCATTTACAAAGCGAATAAATTCAAAAATTGTCCTTCTAAACTTACTTATCTGTTGAACAAACTTATTCATAAAGGATAAAGCATCTTTACTTCTTGTTTATGTTGGCAAAGATATTGATCAGCTCCTAAATGCTATACACAGTAAATAAATTCAAAACATTTTTTCCTATAAGCAGTATTTGGCATTGTACAATATCATGTTCTTCTTTCATAATTGATGATGTTACACAAAATCTATTTAGAAGTATTTCAATTGAAGTTTCATATGTAAGAAGGCTTGATATCATAGTCAACGGAAATTATGTCCTTGGTTAGCTGTCAGTAACTGCGAGCATTTTTCAGGACAGTACCCATGTGTATTGTCTTCATGTATTATGTACTTCATTGTAAAGGTACTCGTCTTGATAAGTTGGACTTTTTTCTAGTTTGATTTTTACTGTGAGTCATTTTTGTCTCGCCTGCGACGAAAGTCACTGAAGGCGAGACATAGGTATAGCAATCTGGCGACGGCGGCGTAAACTTTTTTCTAAAACCTTCATAACTTTTCAAGGGTAATACATACAAACATCATCTTTGGTCCACAGCACCACCAAGTGATGACCTTTCCAGCAGCATATATTTTAGATGACCTTGACCTTGTTTTCATGGTTCAATAANTTTTTTAGCCATTGACCAGACATAGTTCTTGCTAATTAATGAAATATGCATGTAGTGAAAAACTTTAGACTGAAAAACACAAATATAACAAATTTTATAGTTAACGTAAGCATGTTAAGTAAGAAGCAAAATTATCATACGTTACTTATTTTTTTTACCTTCTTTTTATCACACAGGGAAGAAATGATCCATCACATGATGATACTGAATCAAGTCCTTCTGAAGAAAATGAGGAATCTTTAAATGAAGAATACAAACATGGCCCCACACATACACATGGCAAGTCTGGCCAAGAATGGTGGCATAGAAAGGGAGGAAAACATGAAGAGAACACAAAGAATGATGAGTTACATAAATCCTGGTCAGATGCAATGAATGAGATTTTAAACAAGACTAAATCTTCAATGGTGAATGTCAGTAAACAGATTCAGGATACATTGTCACAGGTAATACCACTTTATTACAAGTAATCTGTTGGTAATTATAAATCATGATTGGTTCAAAATTTTTTTTTGTCTGCAAAAAATCTCCTAATGTCTATAGAATTTGTTTGGGAATTTAGTTAGAATGCTACATGCTACTTGAATCTTAATTCTCAGATAAATTATTTTATTCCTGTTAGGAGACAGAGCATAAAGTTAACTAAAACAAATCATGCATACATGGTTGTGAGGGAAAATTCCAAAATATAATTGGTCTGTAAGAGTTTAATGAAATTAACCCAAATAAGAACCAAAAGTTTTAGAATTTAATTACTCATGTATGCATGTTTTAGTGAATACAAATCAAAATCTATGGTTACCAGGTAAAAGTGCAAAAATAATTGCTCTTGGAGAATTTCAGGAAATTTACCAACATTTGAATCAGTTATTTTTTAAATACAATCGGTGAAAATGTTTGTTTTAATCAAAACAAGTTTTAAGGTAGAGTTTCCAAAAGCAGTCGATTTTTGACAATTTCAGGAAATTTACCAAAATTGGAATAAAATAGTTATGAAATCTAAGTACTAAAATGTTCTAATAAAAACAAAGTCTAAAAGTGTAGTTGCTAGGTATAATTAATAAAAAACAAACTTGTCTTATTGTAGAATTTTACCTAACAAATGCTTTGTCTTTGACATTTGTAGAAAATTTTCAGAAGTATGAGATTGACATTAAAATTCTGATCTACAAACTTCATATATATGCAGCAATTATACAACAGAATTAAAATTTTAACCAATGAAATGTAGAAAGGGTTTGCATCATATGCCACTTGTATAAAAATCAACATTGTGCACCTCTTGTTTGCATCAAGACTAATATAAAAAAAATCTGAAAACTTACAATGCACTTACAGCATTTATGCAACAATCAAATAAGGGCTATTCCATTTAAAAAGGATGTACCAGGATGGGAAGGCAGGAAATGAAAATTCTTGTGGGTTCTTGTCGATTTTGTATCTTATTGCTATACTTATATTTGTCCATTACCCTTGGTTGTGGGCCGGGGGTAGTAGAAAATTGCCGTCCGACCCTGGTACATGCATTTTACTGAAAAAGCCCTAATAAAATCAAAACCCTGAATTCAGAACTGAAGAAGGAATTTGCATTGAAAGAAAAGTGACATACAGATGGATGAGTCCAACGACAATAATGATTTATAATAAAGTGCTGGAAAACAAAAGGGGCTGTCTTCAACTTGCTATCAGGTATTAGCATAGTTCATTGTTAAAGGCCTCATGGTGACTTCAAGATGAAGAAGAATAATGAAAGCTTTGTTCCATTGCTTGCATTAATCATGTATTTGAAGAGACTTTGTCTCAGGTGTATTTACTCCATCCTTTCATTGTTTTTATCAGCACAGTAACTAATTATCATTCTGTACTTTAAAACTGAATATTAATCCTAAACATATACCGGTATGAATATGCAGAAAATAAATTGACAGTAACTTCGGTATTTTGCTATCTGTATAAATCATTTTATTTTGATTATTTGTAGGTTAAGAATTTGTCTCAAGATTTGTGGAAAAAACATGAGCCAAAAGTGAACCATATTTTGTCAAAAACATATGAAAACGTTAAGAAAAATGTCAACAGAGTTACTGCAAAGGTTACCAAGGTTACTTCTAAAATTCTGGAGAAATCGGCAAGATGGATTAGAAAATATAAAAAATCAAAGAAAAACAAAAGGCGTGGTAAAAAATATTATAATGGTGATTCTGATGAGGCTACATATACAGCATCTACAAGTAGGAGACCATACAACAATAAAAAAAATCACAATAATCATGATTATAATCAGAAATACAACAGTGACAAAAATCATGATAAGTATGATTATAATCAGCAATCAGATTATCAAAATTACAATCAGGAAAATCATGATAAGTATGATTACAACCAGCAATCAGATGATCAGAATTACAATCAGGACTATAATCATCATAATTCTGATTATCAAAAGTTCAGTCATGATCAGCCATATATCTCTCGTAGTTTCTTAGAAAATGAGTTACAGAGCCTTAACGATAGTGTGGAATATATCAACACTTTACAGAGACTGAATTGTAATGACATGATTGATATTATGGAAGATTTTCATGAATTCAAGAAACTAGAAGGTCTCAGCATTTTGTCTGATAGAGAGAAGTCTTGGTTTTTCTGTCAGAAAGCTTGGTTTGAAAGTATGGTTTACTCTGATCCATCTATTGATGACTCTGACTGTCTGGAAAAATTGGGCCAGCGTCAGTTAGCTGCTACTGATTATCAATGCTGTCCTTGTCTTGGTCAGTATGGTAATTATGTTGGGAAATTCTGCAAAAATGATGGATGTAGTCATCAAAAGCCGATGGTAAGGAAATCAATCAAAAAAGGGAAAGAATACAAGTATAGGGAAGAAGGACCACAAATTGGAGATGAACTTAAAAACAATAAGACTGCTGAAGAAGACATGTTAAAGAATCATGGGAAATTTGTGTACTGTGATCCATTTAGCCATGACCTTGACTGTGGGGATGAGTCATGGTACCTGAAAAGAATGAAAGAGCGTGATCATCTCAGAAAATATAGGACAAGTTCCAAAGCTGATTGGCTATTCAAGAGAGCAGATGATAGAGATTATGAACGTACAAAACCTGATGATTGGTACTTTAACAGAATGGGTGGTGGTCAGGCTTATGAAGCTTATCAAGATGATAAATGGTATGATGAAAACTGGTACATAAGAAAAATCCACGATGATAAAAAAAATCGTCATACTGATGTCAGAAGTGAAGACCCGTGATAAGTAACAGTTAATAAGTGTACTTAGAAATATAAGAAGCACAATCTTTATAGTTTAGTTTATTGCAGTAAAATTACTCATACTCCCAGAAAGTGGTTTATTTACAATTGTCAGTCATCTTATTATACATATTTTCATGCAATTTTTCTTAGTTATTATTAATTATAGTTTGCTGACATTGTTTTAAGCATTATATTTGTTTGCAGTGTATTGTTTTGAGGTCCTCATGTCAAATACTTTTGTTTAAGGAAGTTACTGGGAGTATCATGTACATGTATGTTTATTGCATTTTCACGTCTTCCTGTATTACTCTCTGTGTAACCAAAACCTGGGCAAGAATTTTCTGGGCAAGATGAGATACAATAATATTTTTGCCACAAAATTACCCAGTATATCCATATGGTTCTGAATGATTATTTCCTTTGGTCAGTATTACCAGCACAAAAGAAGTAAATAAATGAATAGCATACTTTGATATGTTTGACCATGTTAATTTCGAAATTTGAGAAAATTCTATGTCATGTGAAAACAGAAAGATAAAATTCTATATGTCAAAAAAGAAAGATAAGATTTACAATGCCTTTCAAAAATCCTGTACTGAAATATTCTGACGTTTCCATAAAGGGATGTAACTTCTGTAGGCTATAAAATTAAAGGAATTTCAAATTACCTTTACAGAGAATAAATAAACACATATAATACCACAAGGTCAGGCCAAGTAAATGGTTTGTAGTGTGTTAATAATTTAATAGAAATAATGGACTTGAACTAGTTGGTGAGAGTATAAACCTCCTTTTTAGACTCTGGACTTTGGCCTTTTTTGAGGCGTACTTATGACTTAACCACTTGAGTCCATGGATTTAAAAGTCAAAACATTTTGTATTTGTACTTCAAATTTCAAAAATTCAAAAAAAAAAAAACAAAAAAAAAAACCAAAACAGAAATTAACTCTGGACTTCATCACTAATTTTGATCATACTCTTGACTCAAGGGAGAGGGAGGGGGTTATAGCCACAGTTGGTGCCAATAGAATCAATTATTATTCTGGGTAATGAGTAACATTGTGCTTAATAGCAAATTATCAATTCATTTAATTTCCCATTTGTGTTGATAGGGCGAGAAAAGTAATCGATCAAGGCTAGGTATGCAGGGTATGGGGTTTTCAGTCCCCTACTGGCTTTGCCGAAGGGGACTTTAGGTTTGCACTCCGTCAGTCAGTCAGTCTGTCACCCAGTTTTCCTGACTTTTTTCCCATACCATAAGAGATATTTATCTAATATTTGGTATGTTATTCTATCACCATGAGTTACAATCAAGTTTGAGTTTGGTTCCGCTTCATTGATTTTGGGCAGAGTTATGGGCCTTTGACTTAGAAAATTTTGGTAAAATATAGGTTTTCCAGACTTTTTTTCTAAACTGTTCCAGATATTAAGCTGATATTTGCTATGTGAGTCTACCACTTTGAGTTTTGTTTTGGCCCATTGATATTTGACGGAGTTATGGGCCTTCTACTTAGAAAATTTTGGTAAAATATAGGTTTTCAAGACTTTTTTTCTAAACTGTTTCAGATATTAAGCTGATATTTGCTATGTGAGTCAACCACTATGAGTTACAGATCAAGATGAAGTTTAGTTTCGGGCAATTGATATTTGATGGAGTTTTATGGGCCTTTGAATTAGCAAATTTTGGTAAGATATAGGTTTTCTGGACTTTTTTCTAAACTGTTCAAGATATTAAGCTGATATTTGCTTTGTTAGTCAACCACAATGAGTTACAGATTAAGCCTGAGTTTGGTTCTTGACCATTGATTTTTGACAGAGTTATGGGCCCTGGTCTTAGAAAATTTTGGTAAAATATAGCTGATATTAGCTATTTGAGTCAACCACCAGGACTTACAGATTATGATTAAGCTTTCTTCTGGTCCACTGATTTTGACAGATTTTGGGCCTTTGACTCAAGAAAATTTTTTTTCTTTAACTGTTTTTGGTGGTATAACAAAGAATTTCTGTATTGCCTTGCAATACGATCCACACTTGTTCATCATGGCTTTTTTTCTACCGAGATTTTTTTCCATACAGTGTTTTGTGGCTTTATTTTTAAGCTGCATATCTAAACAGTAACAAGATGTTTTTGTGAAATACTTGTGCACCCTGAGTAGCAGTGAAGAAACCTTTAGCATGTACATGAATTCATGTACTTATATTTATTTATTAATTCTTGTATCAGTTGAAAAGTTCGCTAACAAATGATGATTGTGTTTGGATAGAAGCATGGAGATTGCCAAAATTACATAAACAAGGGCCACTCAAATTATGCATTAAGTAAAATCTTTGAAGTTTATATTAGTTGATCATCCACAATTTGAAAAAGGGGGTTCCAACAGGGTTCTAGAAAAAAGCAAGGGTCCAAGGCAATTTTTTGTCACTTTTTGTCTGAGTTCTGCATGAAATTAAGAAAAAATAGGAGATAACAGAAATAAAGTGGTTTTGAACCCCATAACCCCAACTACCAAATGTACTTAAAATTTTTTTTCTTCTTCTAATTTTCCTGCACTATAAACAAATTAACATGAAGACACATGTATGACTGAGCAGCTGAAACAAGACAAATACCAATTAAAATTACATTATATGTCAGGAAGCATGTGTGTTCAGTGATGATCATGTTGGAGACTGCTACAAGAGTTTTTGGGGTAAATTCTACTCACCTGTTATGAATGACTGACAAGTTTTAAATAATATCCCATTATCATATTATTAATAATATCAAGTCGGTTAGTTATCTCATGGGTGAAAGGTCAGTATTTTATATGTAACTAAATTGCATTTAAGTTCATATTTAAAATATACTAATTCCAATTAGACATACCTGTTTGGTTAATACTTTATATTGACCGTGACATTTTGGCTTTTATTATTGTCTTCTTTGGTTTTTTATCCAAGAATAATATGTTTATAATAGAACATATAACTGATATGTAGATGACAATTATAAACAGTTAATGTTGTGGAACATTTTTTTACCTCTATCATGTTCTGCCATATATGAGCATCAAATAGAGTTTTTAACTAGTTGTAAATATAGGATATTACATAGGCAAATCCATATTACATGCTGTATAAACCAGATATGTCAATATCATACCGAAGGCTTGCCTGAAGGATGATGCTGGTAAAGGGTTGATACTGCATGTAATACAGATTAACCAATGTAATATCCAGTTTGTCATATATTTGAAACAGAACAAATGTATTAGTAGATGTTTAATTAAAATAACAAGTGAATTTTGGTAAAGATTTTTTAGGGATGTAATAAAGGGTAGCACTATATCATCACGACACAACAATTTATGAAAAAAGATGAGGTTTGTATTACACATGCAGGATCCTTGTATTTATAACTAAATATATGATAAAATTGGATTAATGGGAATATTTGAACATAAGAATTTCTTAATGTTCAACTCAGATGTCAATGGAGGGACATAAAGAGGTTTTACAATTTCTTGTTGAGATCACAACTGCATATATATTTACAATTATTTTGTTAAGACTTTGAAAGAAAATATCAAGATACTGCTTTGGTTTGTTTTTGTTTTGAAATACACATTTAAGGTAGTAGACCTAGACATAACTCTTCAAAATCACATGAATGTTTGTTTTTACCAATTTTATAAATATTTTCTAAGCTTTTAAGAAACAAAGATGATTCTAATTCTTTTTCATATAAATACTTACAAAGCATTGATAAAACTGCCTGTTTCAAACGTCTTACCAATTTAAAGAGTTATCTCCCTTAAGCTAGGTCTATTACCTTAATTTACTGCCTTTATATGCATCTTCATATGCATTCTCATATCATGTATATTTTATAACTTGATTATTTTATATGCCGTTGAATCAATTTATGTAACATTACAGAATTTTCTGGTTAGTTATGGATGTTTGCTTGTCATGTTTCGGTATATAATTCCATCAGATTTTTGGCTTCTCGGGTTTGATCATTCTGAAAGCATTATAATTTTTTGCACAATGGCTCTCTAATTGTTTTCCATAATTTCATGTTATACATCTTTTGGAGCATTCCGACAAAATTTTATTCAATTTGAGTTATTTTGTCACATGCATTCATTAATGGATTTTCGTTGCTTAAATTAAATCTAGAAATATTCAGAGGAGTTTCAGTTTCTGCTATTTTTTGAAACATTTGTATCTCAAAAGGAACATTGGTAACCTTTCATATTTTCCTAAGGGAAAACTTGTTGAACATTGTTGCTAGAATATTTTCTCTTGTTCATTATATAACTACAGTGGAATTGCATTTAGAGGGGAGCACAGAAGTAAAATACACCATCTGTCCGCACTTCAATTCCAGCATGAAACATTTACTATGTAACTATGGATTTTCTGTTCTCCTTTTTGCACTAGGTCTATTGAACAAAACTTCTTTGGTTAATTTTCTGCAGCAGCATACATTTTTGTCTCGCCCGCCATGAAAGTCGTAAAAGCAAGACATAGCAATCCAAAATTCTGTTGTTGGCGTCAGCATTTTTGTACATTCCACATTCTAGATTGCATATAATTGCAGCTTGCACATTTCATGAATTTTCCACTTCCTAAATATATACAGTGATTGTAGATAAAAAAATATGAATACTGTAAATAATAACAAACAAATAAACTTCATCAGTTGTAATATGCTATTTAATACAAGATAATCTATGGCTAAAAGTGACGATAATAGATATATGCTGCTATCAACTTTTAAAAAATTTGGTATTTGAAAAACATGTATTTTTGTTTGCGTTTATAGTTATGTATATATACATGGTATAAATGTTTTATTAATCTGTTTCCACAACCCTGTGATCATTTGTTAATGTTTGAATCTCTTAAAAATAAAATTAAAAACTAGTATTATTTCTTCTAATTTGGGTCAATATTGTTACGGTAGCAGTTCAGGTGACTTTGTCATTGTTGTCCTTTGGACCTAAAGCAGGATTGACACATAGGGATCAATATCCATAGCCTGTCTGTTTGTTCCTCAGTATATCTGTATGGCATCAAAATTTTCAACTTTTCAGTATCTCCTTAAGGGGAGTAAGAGTGTCAGAAATTTTGTAATTAGAATTAAAATGCTGACTTTTTGTTTTGAAGAACTTTGCTAATAGAACAACATGAGCAAAAAATTTTGAAAATCCTGGTAAGAAATTTTGAGATATAAGACATCAAAGTTTTGGCAGGAAACTGGGGTTTTCCTTCAATTTCCATTTGCCGTTTATATGCCTAAAAATATTTGAAAATACAATTGGAAGTTTATAAGATTTTATACATTGTCTATTTATGGACTTTACCTTATTGGAGTCTTATGCCTCCATTATCTACAATTGCTCCTAAACCACATAGTCAGACTTTTGTTATTTTACTTCATTGGAATCTTATGCCTCCAAATTATACAACTTGCCCTAAACCATGTGGTACTTTTTAACCATATTCAAAATGACGACCGTTGATATGGAAACTGTAAAAAGGCGGGAAAATCCCAAGTGCTCATAATTGAATGAAATTTAACAGGAAGGATGTTTAAAATCTGTGCCTTTGAATTCTGATATGGGAGTTCGTTTGGGAGACTTCTTGTGTTTGCATCCAAACACAATTAATACTAGTTATTATGTCGCCCCAGACGAAGTCGGGGAGACATATTGTTATTGTTCCGTTTCTTTGTTATTATTATTATTATTACGGTTTCTTATTATTATTTTACTTCCAATAATTTTGTCCAGAGCTTTACTCAGAGATGCCTGAACAGAATCACTTGATACTTGGCACACAGTTGAAACACAATGTGAAGTTGTGCATGACGGTGAAATTTTTTTCAAAATGGCCGCCATTTCCAAGATGGCCGCCATTTTACGTTAAAAAATGGAAGATTCAATAACTCAGAAACTGTTTTGCAGAATTTCTTCATATTTCACATAAATGTTCAGTAAGATGAGCCGAAGGAATTCTCACGAAGAAATTTTTCAAAATGGCCGCCATTTCCAAGATGGCCGCCATTTTACGTTAAAAAATGGAAGATTCAATAACTCAGAAACTGTT
>MJUU01004958.1:119678-137543 GCA_002080025.1 Modiolus philippinarum | reverse complement strand
CCCCCTTCCACACATGATAATATTTCAAGTCACTTTACGATTCTCCCTCCCCCCTTCCACACATGATAATATTTCAAGTCACTTTATGATTATCCCTCCCCCCTGCCGCACATGATAATATTTCAAGTCACTTTGGGATTATCCCTCCCCCCTTCCACACATGATAATATTTCAAGTCACTTTGGGATTCTCCCTCCCTCATTCCACACATGCAATAAAGTTAGGGCAGATATATTGGTTTCATTTTCATCTTTACATACATCTGTTTGTCGATCTGTGCATATGTCCACAATTTTCTCCAGAGGTAATCTTGGACAAGTTTCTTATTTTAGAAGTGATATTAAAAACTGAGTCAGAAAAATCGCATTGTTTCAGATATCAATAAAATAAAGTAAAAAATGAAGCTGA
Source organism: Modiolus philippinarum (assembly GCA_002080025.1). Taxonomy (NCBI): domain Eukaryota; kingdom Metazoa; phylum Mollusca; class Bivalvia; order Mytilida; family Modiolidae; genus Modiolus; species Modiolus philippinarum. Next base: position 137,135 of record MJUU01004958.1, on the reverse strand, counting down.
TACAGAATAACATGTTTTATTTATTGATCACAGTCCTAATGGGTCTTATGTAGATGTGCCACTATAGGTCTTAAATGTGTTGCTATGAGTCAATACATCTCTCCTCGATCGTTGTGACTGCTTTGACAAAATAAAGAACGGAATCCAAAACACTGAAGTACTCAAGAACTGACTGGATTGTCATGCTGTATAATCCATTTATTATTTTATAATTCAATATGTAAAAATATGCTGTAAACCTGATGTTACTAAATATAGAATATTATATACACTATGTAAGGAAGTACAAGGTTTATATTATATTTATGAAAGCCAATAATGTTTCCCCATTAATATCTTAAAATGATATAAAGTATAAAATATCATTGACTTTTTAGTAGATTTTGAAAAGGAGCTCATTAGCTACAGGTGATACAAAATTAAGCCTCAAAATACATTTATTGATTAATTTGGTAATGTATCCTTAAAAAAACATCATCATGAATGTTCAGAACTTTGACATCAAAAGATCATAAATAGCCAATACTTTTAAATGTTTGTGAGTATTTTAATTAAGTGGAACGTTAAATAGTGTAACTTATAATTGGCAAAACATTAACTGTATAAAAGGATAATAACAACAGTTGAAACCTATTATTTTGTTTTAATCATATGCAAAATTACACTATGGAAAATTTCCATTTGAAAACATGACCCTATATTTCCTTTAAAAAAAGTCTTATATAGTTGGCAGCCGTAGTGTCCCTGGACATGTTTTTGTTGACTAATTGAATTCTGGGCAATGGATGATTATAATGTTTTAACATAGTTTTCCTTTAAACTCTTGGAAGGATTGAGTTTGTGGTGCTACTTGGACCTAAATGGACTTTTTTCGATGTTTAAACATACTTGCATCTTGTGCATTTGTTTAATATCATATAATAGTATGCAGTTTATTTCAGCTTTTCCTTGCAAATTTGAATATTGGAATAATTGACAATGGATTGCATAGTGACCGTTCATTAATATAAGCTCATCTGATCAGAAAATTAATGTAGCCACTAGACCATGAAATTAATGTCCATGTCAATAGCCGTTTCACAGACAGTCATGTTCTACTCAAGAGTAACCTTCATACCAAGTACCATTGCCCTACCACTTATAGTTACTGCAATACTGATCTAATAAGAAAAACTTCAACATCTTCACTAGGCCATTGAGGTCAAGGTTATGAGCCATTTGGCAGACACTTGCCTATAATCATTGCACTGCCAAATACAGTTATTGAGAAACTAGTCTAATAGAAAACTTCACCATTTTAACTAGAATATGAAATTTAGGCCAAGGTCTGCAAAAGCCATATTGCAGACTGTCATGTACTACTCAAGATCCACCTACATGCCAAATATTATTGCCCGATCACTTACAGTTATTGAGAAACTGGTAGGATTAGAAAAACTTAAACATGTTCACTAGACCATGTAATATAAGGCAAGGGCAAAAACCATATGGTGGCTTGTCATGTACTACCCAGGACAAAGCCTACCAAATATCACTGCTAACAGTTTCAGAATAACTGACCTAATCAGAAAAACTGAACATGAAAGTTTATGCCGCTGTCACTGTTAAACTTTCTGCACATATGTCTCACTTTCCGCACCTGTCATAGGGGAAAGAACATAGCCTTTAGGTAGAATAACAGTTCATGAAAAAAAACTTTTTGCTAATATTTTGGAATAAAATTAAGCTGTTTCGAATTCAAGTTTATGAAAAGGGACTGTTGTACTAGGCATTGTTGGTCCATATTGGACTGTTGTTTATGATTTGTGTATCTACATTTTGTATATTACCAGTAATACACATTGTAACACTTTGTAGATTAGTACTAATATACAACTTACATTGCTTTCCCTGTTCTTTTCAAGCGACACTTACGTAGATTGGAATTTTTATTGGTAAGAAATTTTGTTATATTGATGCTTTTTTGGTTGAATTTATTTTATTTACATTTTCCATTATTTAAGCTTACTATTTATGCAAGCTGACTGTTACAAACACAATGCTGTTATATAATAAAATAATTCTGTCGTATGTATATTCAGAATTACTACTATAATTGTACTGTTTAAGTATTTAAGTGTAAGTTATAAAAAATAAAACAATATAAAATATATCAAAATTCTTCTAATTTTAAGGGTATGTTTAAAATATGTATTACATCCTCTCATTTTATTCCAAGAAATGGCAATATATGCTAAGATTTCTTCTTCTATAGTTGATCTATTCTGACCATGGTCATTGTTTAACACCAGATTCTACCTATTTCAGAAACAAATTGAATCAATTCTCTGGTCAATCAACAACTGTCCAGGTCAGAACAGATTGACAGTAATTCCTTTAGATTTAAATACAGAATTGTATTTTTGCTGACTTCAGATGAAATTATCTTCTAACATTTGATTTCCCTTCCATTAAAATTTCATTATGTTTCCACTAAATTTTCACTGATATTCCAATTTGATTCCTCTATGATTTTGAGATTTTTTTACTCCATCTAATTTTTTTTACTCCTTCAAACTATTACAGTCTATACAATTATGGCACTTCTATGAGATCAATATGGGGTTTAACGGAGCAATAAAGATAATATTGAATGAGGGTTTACCCTGAGTTCAATATTATCTTTTGCACTCCGTTAAACCCCATATTGATTGACTATATTAGTGCCATAATTGTTTATTATATTTGATTGACATGGCTTAAGTCACTGATGACAAACAAAAGGGGCGTGGTACATCTATTGTGGGTGTGAAAGGGGTGTGGCCTGGACAAGCCAATCAAAGTTAGTGTGCAATATGATGATTTATCATGATCAACTGTGCAATATGATGTTTTATTGAGCAGACACGTTTCTTTACTTTATACATAGAATCAAAAGTAAAAATTTAATAACAATGGTTATGAAGTTAAATTTTAAGAGTAAGTATGGCATCATTTGTTTTCCGAACACGATTGTTTTATACCAGAAAAACTACACTATCATTTACCAAAATATTTTAATATCTACACTTTAGCTAAATAAGAAAAAAGTTGTTTCCAGAATGCATGTTTTACTTTATCCTTTTTTTTTCTTGACCAAGCAAATGTACCATCTAACAAACTACTTATATGTGATAAAGAGAGCCATTTCAATAAACAAGAGGCCCAAAGGTGCTTCATCTGTTTCAGAATAATGGGGTTGAACTGTGTGTTTTAATGGTAATAAACAACTTTTGAAATATGTAAGATAGACTTTTAATACTTGGGCAAGTGTATAATTCTAGTCAAGAGGATCATAAATATGCAAAAAATGAGGTCAAAGATCAAGGTCACAGAGGTCAAAAAGGAGTTAAATTTGGTATTTTCATATATTTTACTGTAGAATTTTGGTGCATATATAGTGTTTCACAAACACATCTTGTTTTATTTTATAAGAGAAACTAAAAGTTCAAAGCCTTACCAAAAACTGCAGTGTATGTTCAGATATCTTTGGAATTAAGCTCTGATGGATTAAAAAATTATTACGTAGTGACATCAACATTAAATTTTGCTGACATCCAAGAAATTATATACAAAAAAAATTGCCCGCCCGCACCAAATTTAAAATAAAAAGGCTTGAGAAACAAAAAATTTATTATCCCCTCGCCCAACGAAGTTGGGGAGGGGATATAGCGTTTCGCCCGTTCATCTGTTAGTCCGTTTGTCCGTCCGTTTAAACTTAAGACCATATATCTTTTGAATAACAAGTCGTAGATGGACAATGTTTGTCCATGGATGCATCTTGAAAAGAACTTGAGGTTGATATATAGAATAGGTGGATTTGACCTACATTTCATGCCTGAGTGACTCGGGTTAAAGTTTTTGTAAGAGTCCAGATCTGGGATACTACAACTTGTAGAGGAATAATATTTTGTATGTAGATGCGTCTTGTAAAGTTACGAAGCTTCAGATAAAAATTACGTCATTTTGACCTACATTTCATGCATGAGTGACTTAGGTTAAAGATTTTGTGAGAGTCCAGATCTGGGATACTACAACTTGTAGAGGAATAATGTTTTGTATGTAGATGTGTCTTGGAAAGTAACGAAGCTCCATGTAAAAATTAGGTCACTTTGACCTACATTTCATGCATGAGTCACTTTGGTTAAAGTTTTTGTAAGAGTCCAGATCTAGGATACTACAACTTGTAGAAGAATAATATTTTGTATGTAGATGCGTCTTGTAAAGTAGTGAAGCTCCAGATAAAAATTAAGTTACTTTGACCTACATTTCATGCATGAGTGACTTAGGTTAAAGTTTTTGTAAGAGTCCAGATCTGGGATACAGTGGATTCCTTTTAATTGCATACCTTATTTGTCAGGAAAAAATATGCAATTAACAGGAATATTCTATTAAGAGGAGTTTTCAATCTTGCTGTAAAAACATGTCAATTAACTTGAAAATTGTCAAATGATGAGTTAATCATTAAACAAACACATAGATTACAGTCTGTTTTTACAAAATTATTAATTGATTTGACATTTCATAATTAGATATCTCATTTTAATTAGTTTTTCAGAATAATTTGCTAAAAAATATATACTTTTAATGTTAAATTTCACAAAACATGTCTTGATTTGAAAATGAAACTATTCAATTAACAGGAATTTCTTAACTATTCAATATGCAATTAAAAGGAATGAATAATATAGAAGCATATAGTAAATGGTTTTGTGCAGCAGAATTGTATGCAATTAAGAGAAATATTCTATTAAGAGGTATGCAATTAAATGGAGTTGACTGTACTACAACTCATAGAGGAATAATATTTTGTATGTAGAGGTGTCTTGTAAAGTTAGGAAACTCCAGATGAAAATTGAGTCACTTTGACCTAAATTTCATGCATGAGTGACTTAGGTTAAAGTTTGTGTTACAGCTTGGATTTTAGATACTACAACTCATAGAAGAATAATATTTTGTATGTAGATGCATCTTGTAAAGTTACAAAGCTCCAGATAAAAATTAGGTCAGTTTGACCTACATTTTATGCATGAGTGACTTAGGGTAAAGTTTGTGTTACAGTCTAGATTTTAGATACTACAACTTGCAGAAGATTAATCTTTCATTAGTAGATGCATATGCTTTAGGTATGAGGCTCCTGATTGAAATAAGGTCACTACATTTCTTGCATGACTGGCTCAGACTTAAGTAACAAGCCAGATCTTGAATGGTACAACTTCTTTGAGTGCTTATAATACTAGACAAACATTCAATAAACGGGCAAGGGGATTAGCTGTCGTTTCTGACTGCCCCTTCTCTTGTTTTGAATGGCTTAATGAATGTTTTTCTTATATCAATAAGAAAAGTTATGAAAACTATTAAAAAGCCACTGACAGCCTTTGGTCAAAACACAGGCCTATGAGTTAAAATTATACAGTTGCTTCTACTGGTGATTGCACTTAAATATTGTATAATTGAAGTTTTTTTTGTTCCTGATACTAGTATTAGACAGGCCTAATTTCATTGAATATAAGGTAATTCATAGATGCACAATACTATGTAAATGGTCCTTTTAAAAGGCGTTTCACAGAATAGATGGGATAATGCATTATAATACCATCCTATTTTAAAACCTTTTACAGTTTTAATCCGTACAGGATTTTTGTGGTGAAATTTAAATGCATTGACGTTGAAGAAGAAAAAACATATCATTAATTTATTTGGGTTTACTTGTCACAGTTGACCGAGTCAGTGTAAATATCCAGACGAAGGTTATCTGACGAATTTATGGTTTAAACTCCAGAAAATAGGGTTTGTTACGAAGTATGACGGTTGTTCAATATTACAGGTAACAGGTGTATTTAACGTTAGGACATTAGTATTACAACGATGATAAATTAACGGACAATAGTTTTAAGTGACAGTTGATTATTTTACAACAGGGCTTCTTAAGGTCGCTAACTTCAGACAGGTAAATTTTTGTCATTTTAACAAAATATATTGAGTGACCGAAGACAATTTCTTGGAATATTTTTGATTAAAATTTTTTTTTTTAAAAGTAAGCATTTAAAACATTTTTAACTTTTAACTTCAAATGTCAAGACATTATCTATTAAGAACAAGAATAATTTCGTATTAGATCCAAAGCCGAAGTAAAACCTAACCTTAGGACATTTCTTTAACCTGTTATCAGAAAATGACATATCTTTGAACAAGAAAAACACACAATCATAACTCCTACACATTATTTCATATTTTTGTTACAATTTTAATGTTTTCCTTTAATAGAGACATCAAAATATTCTGCCCCAAGCGATTTGGCTTGTTTTGTGTTCAAATTCTGTAAAAAGTCACAATAATTTACTTCCTTTATTTTGAAGTGTTAAATGTTGACATACCCCAATTTGTTAAGGTAAATTTTTGTAGAAGTTAATACCGATAGTGAACCTCTGTGTTTATCTTCTTACAATCAGTCATTGTCAACATGGCCAGCGGAAATACCTGGCAAAGGTAAATATCAAAATAAATGTAATTAATTACATATTGTTCCTCAACATAATGGAATTAGTTTGTGTAAATTTAACGACAAACAATTCAATATCTTTTGCAATGGGTAAGCCTTTATATTTTTAAATTTGAATTGTATTTTATATGTCAAATAAATATCTTATTTATTTAGATTCTTATCTGTTAACATACTTTTTTAATAAATTTACTTAATTACAGTGTTGTTACTACAAGTAAACATTTGATATATATGTTATATATGTACAAAAAATATTCACATTACTTTGTAATATTCTCGGGGTAATGTCCCTTAAAAGGTTGACATTTAAAACAGTTTCAGTTTCATCAAATGATGACAGATTTAAAAACAAGGTGGTCTAACAAAATTTGTTGGCATGTTTGCTGCTAAGTTCATGTTTATGCTAAGAAATAAATGGTCATATATGGCAAAGTATGCTAAGAAATAAATGGTCATATATGGCAAAGATAAAGAATTAGGATACTATGTATGTCTATGTCATGACTTATATTTGTTGCAAGTAGAATTCAAGAGAACCTGGACCATTTAATGAGATACTTAACACCCTTCAAAAACATGTACAAACCATGGTCTCCACACAGGTTAAAAGTGCCATAAAATTTTATAATAATGCTGAAACAATGTCAGATTATAAAAGGAATCCAGCTTGCTCTATGACTACTCTGATTTTTTGTAGAAAACAGCTGTTTTTGTAGACTCAATTAGGATTTGCTTATTCTTCCGTAAATGATGGTGGACCCATGTGAGATCGATGCATGTGACCTCGTCTCCCATGGGTAAATGACCAACCATGAGTGTTCATTTTTGTGATGCAATAATCGAACCACGACTAAGCGTCATAAAACACCTAACGTCATAATGTAAGTAACACTCAAATGGCGACAACGTTACTCGAACAGTGTTTTTTGTCGTATTTTACGGAAGAAATAGCTACTAACATTCGATCAAAATCAAAGATCAGATATCTTTCACTCATGTGAGAAAAGACGGAATTTCTTACATTCATGAAAGATACCCTGATCTTTGATCTGCTCTCTTGTAAGAAGCTAATACCCATTCTCTGTTCTAATCTTCAAATGCAAGGGGGTTTTTAAGGCCCACAAAAATCTTAACACTGCAATATTACTATTAAATGTCTTGAGTTTGCTTTAGGATTTTTATATTTAGAACAATATAAGTTGAACAAAATAATTTGATCTTTTGTTGTTTTAATGCTCTTGATAATACTAAAACTATGTTGATTTTTTCATGTAAATAAACTTATAACGAAGTTGTTTCTATTATTGGACAACTTTAGTGAGTGTACAAATGGCAACATAGACAAGATATTTTGTCTGGAATTAAGGGAGGAGCTTTTTTTCTCGCACAAAATAAATTTTTATTCCATTTTCTTTTAACATTGACAAGTTATTGTGGCTTTGCCTAAAGGGTCCAACTGAGATATATTTATTTTTACTTTTTGTCAGTCTGTCATCATAAAACATTAAATGAAACCAAAATTTGGCACAAATGTTTATCAGGGTGAAAATTTTATGGTGTTGCTTTCAATGGTGCCACAGTCTCCTGGCCATTTCTTTTTTAGTTTCATAGTGACCTTATTGGCATCCCACTGGAGTTCGCAAAAAAGTAAAAGGGATAATATTTTGACTATTTTATTTTTCCTTAGCTTAGAATTATGTTAGAATTTATTTACTGTTTTAAGGATGAAGTATGGTGAAATTTAGAAAAATCTACAACTTTAAATGGAAGAGGAACAAATTAAACAAAAATATTATAGGTCATGGGCCTTGTTTTCAAACTATTTCAAATAATAGAAATGGCAGGAAAAAGTTCCATATGTAACGAGAATTATATTCCTTATATTTTTGACCATCTAGTGTGCTATTTCTATTTTTACCATTTAAACAAATTCTAATGACCTGTTTTAAACAATACAGGATACGGGGCTTTATAAATAGTTAAAATTAAAATCGACAGATCAACATATTAAAACTAAATTTGTCTGATTGGACATGTACGGATTAAGAAGCTATCAACCTACATATAATTACTCAGGAGGAAATTTGTACTTCTAATATTATTACAAAGAAGTTGAACCAGACATGCTTACTAACATTGTACCTTTATTTATTATAATATCTTAATGACACTAACGTGAATCCATTCGCCCGTTAGTAAGGTAGGTCCTTTATCTAATAAACAATGTACGATTTATCATTTTTCATCCCGTAAGGTACACATTTAAAAATATTGATTCTGAATCATAAAGAATCTATATACTATCAAAACACAAGCGGTACTTGGTGACCTTCACTCGTCAGTCTGTCTATCCCGAGGGAGACACTGTATTCTGTGGTTATATGTGTTACTTAATTTATAAGTCTAACAGAGGTGTGATACGGAATAATATGTACCTCGTAACACGTAAGAAATTATATTTTATTGATATTTAACAGTATTTTGCATTCATTTGAAATTTATTACATGTATTATGATTTTAATGTAAATTGTGATAATATTCTACCATATTAGGAAGTTTATCTGGAAGGTGTAATCGTAGAGTTATAATGGTGGTTAGTTATGATTGACAAATATGGTTATGTCTTTCATATTTTTCAATGAATTTAAAATTTATTTTATCACTGATGAAGGGATTTTAGACCAATTTATTAGCTCACCTGGGCAAAGGCCATGTGAGCTTTTGCCATCACTTGGCGTCCGTCGTCGTCGTCAACGTCCGTAAACTTTTCACATTTTTGCTATCTCCTCTGAAACCACTGAACCAATTTTAACCAAACTTTACAGGAATGATGTATGGTAGGTCCTTCACAAAGATTGCCGAAATTTTTCCGATCTGCGAAAAAACATGGCCGCTAGCGCAGAACATACTTTTATATGGAACCCTATGGGAAAAGCATATATTGACTATCTCCTCTGAAGCTACTGAAGCAAATTGAACCAAACTTTACAGGAATGATGTATGGAAGGTCCTTTTCTTAGTTTGCCAAAATTTTTTCGATCCGTGAGAAAACATGGCCGGCAGTGCAGAACATAGTTTAACATGTGACCCTATGGGAAAAGCATATATTTGCTATCTCCTCTGAAGCTACTGAAGCAAATTGAACCAAACTCTACAGGAATGATGTATGGAAGGTCTTTTATGGAGATTGCCGAAATTTTTCCGATTCCTTTAAAAACATGGGTGACAGCACAGAACATGGTCTAACATGGGACCCTAAGGGAAAAGCATCTATTTGCTATCTCCTCTGACGCTACTGAAGCAAATTCAACCAATCTTTACAGTAAGGATATATGGAAGGTACTTAGATCTGACAAAAAAGATGGCCTCCAGTGCAGAACATAGTTTAACATTGGAGCCAGGAATGGATAACCATCCTTATAATCATCATCTCTGAAATGTATAGAAGGTCCTGTGGAAAAATTATTCATTTCAATAAGATCAGACAAAAAACATGGGTTATAATGATGAACATAGCTAAACATTTGACCCCATTGGTAAGGAAACATCTTTTTTAGTCATGTATGGCATAGAAGCATTTTGCCAGGTGAGTGATACAGGCTCAGTCTCTGAGCCTCTAGTTGGATTTTATTATTTACAATACTAATTTTGAATAAATTTGAAGCGTTTTTGTTTTATTCATGTTAATCATTAATTTGTTTTTAATATCTAGGTTTTGATAACTAATACCATTCATACCTTTGCATTATTATATGATCTCAAATTTCTATACCAGGAGTTATGTATTTCAGCAAAGGATGGTTGTAAGTCAAAAGATGTGACAAGCATGTACCTTATTATGTGAAATGAAAAAGTAAATTTGGTACTTTTGTTATATGTTTTTTTTATTTTTTTTTCAGATGCTCAACAATATAGCCAGTGACCTTGACCTACTTTTGAATGACCTTTGCCACATTTATCCATACCCAGTATCAGACAAAAAATTTACCACATTTGGGTGAGTATAAACTTAAAACACAATGTTCTTGTTTTATTTGATTTGAATCTGTGTGATATATTTGCATCTTGGCTGCCACAATTATTTAGAGAAAGTCTTTCAGATATGTATGGCAGGCCTGAACCACATCAAATGGATAAATACATATTGTAGTTGCAGAGTTTATTATTTATCGAGCACATTAATGCGATAAACCCATCTTTGTGATACTAATTTGAATTAGCAATTGTTAACAAACAATAATGCCAAGTACAGTTATTATCCCTTAGCCCAACGAAGTTGGGGAGGGGATATTGTGTTTCTTCAAACTTAAGACCATATAACTTTTGAATAGCAAGTCATAGATGGACAAGGATTTGTCCAAGGATGCAACTTGACTAGTACTTGAGGTTGATATATAGAATAGGTGGATTTGACCTACATTTCATGCACGAGTGACTCAGGTTAAAGATTTGTAAGAGTCCAGATCTGGGATACTACAACTCTTACAAGAATAATATTTTGTATGTAGATGCGTCTTGTAAAGTTATGAAGCTGCAGATAAAATTAGGTCACTTTGACATACATTTCATGCATGAGTGACTTAGGTTAAAGTTTTTGTAAGAGTCCAGATCTTGGATACTGCAACTTTAGAGGAATAATGTTTTATATGTAGATGCGTCTTGTAAAGTTATGAAGATCCAGATAAAAATAAGGTCACTTTGACCGACATTTCATGCATGAGTGACTCAGGTTAAAGTTTTTGTAAGAGTCCAGATCTGGGATACTGCAATTCTCAAGGGATTAATATTTTGTATTTAGATGTGTCTTTTAAAATTATGAAGCTCCAGATAAAAATTAGGTTACTTTGACCTACATGTCATGCATGAGTGACTTATGTTAAACTTTCTGTAAGAGTCAAGATCTGGAATACTACAACTTGTAGAGGATTAATATTTTGTATGTAGATGGATGCGTCTTGTAAAATTACAAAGCTTCAGTAGAAAATTAGGTCACTTTGACCTGCATTTCATGCATGAGTGAATTAGGTTAAAGTTTGTGTTACACTCTTGATCTTAGATACAACAAGTTGTAGAAGATTAATCTTTCATCAGTAGATGCATATGCTATAGGTATTATGCTCCTCATTGAAATTACTTGCATGACTGGCTCAGATTTAAGTAACAAGCCAGATCTTGAATGGTACAAATTTGTGGAGTGCTTATAATACTAGACAAACATTCAACAACTAGGCGAGGGGATAAGCTGTCGTTTCCAACTGCCCCTTCTCTTGTTTTTCGTAGAGTTATCAAATGTGCCATAGATATGCGTCTTTACACTGATTTCATTACAGGTCCTACCTGTATATTAAGGGCATTCTTACAGGATCATATTTTTCTTGAAAGGACATGTACCACATTTTATGGTCTTCAAGGTTTCTGTCAAATTATGTGACTAGTGTACACTTTTGTTTCTGCATTTCATGAAATTATTCGAGATCTGAATATCAGTATCCTCACAAGGCCAAAATAAATGAATTCCCATTGTATGTTTATCTTGGGGGTAAGGAAGGGACGAGATAAATGACCTGACCTTATGACCTTGGTAAGGTAATTATCCAGGTGGCTATTTGGATAATAATAACAAAACAGAAGTATGATAAGTATTTGAGGTTATTATGTAGGACATTATTTTGTCAGGTAATTGATTGGCTTACAGACTTTGATTACCTCCTAGGGTCTAAACATTCTTTGTGACAGAGGTATTGACCTAACGGTAATGGAATTATATAGAGGGACATCATGTTTACCCATAGTTGACATGCAGTGTGGGTTTCTATTCATTCTCAAAATATTAAGTATGGTTGGAGTTGTTATACAATCATCTTGTTTATTGTCTTTTGCCATTAATATCTTTCTCTAACATGTATGCAATAGGGGCTATTTATCAATAAGATTTTATCAAAAGTATTGCTATCCAAGAATAAATACAGAATAAAAATGGGCCATATTTACTTGTTTTTATTTTCTTCTATGAGTCCTTGTTGTACAACGGATGACAGCAGTTTTGAGAACAATTTGCCAGTTACTTTTGTTTGTTGACGACCCCGCATCCATGGGTAAAAAAACATGGTTGTAGTATTGTTCTATAATTAGCAATTAATTCTCACTGGTGCTAGGGGCCGTCTTGAACTAGCTCTGAGGAACCAGCAAAGCTCACTATTGAAGACTTCCTGGTAACTTGAAGACAAAGAACAGCAATAAAAGCATTTTAAATTGCTTGGTTTAACCATGTTTTAAGAGACTTTGTCTCATGTGCATTTACTCCATATCCTTTAATTGTTAATGTTAGTTTTGTGGGTTTGCTGGATATTGGTCCATGTGCACTGTTATTTCCTTTAAGCATGAACACTACTCTTATGTGTTTGAAAGCAGAAAAATAATGCTGAGATTTCGTGATATATAAACTAAACACATAATCATGAAGATGTATCTGTAATAAAATAGAACATTCAGATTTTCATCTAACTTTATATTCTCATTTTTTTAAACTCCAGACCTTTTTCACTCTCAAAACAAGTCCTAGCTAAATATAAATGGTTATCTTGGGTTTTACAAATTTTAAAATCTGCAGACCTTTTCGGAGAAACAAATGCTATATATGGATTACATTGTATACCCAACATAAGGTGGCAATTTTAACAAATTAAGCCGTAATTACAAAAGGTATAGCCTTCATGGGATGGTACATTTAAAGTTTTATGAATGGAATATTTTTGTTATGACTTATCTCCTTGTCTATCGCATGTCTACATAGAAACAATAGATATGTCATAAAGGAATTAATTATGGAGGGTGGAAATGGGGTCTCTAAAATTATTGATTTAAGGATCATGTCTTGAATACATAGACTTTTGGTCAAATGTATCTTACTTTAACATGAAAAATATAATTGTTACATCTTTATTAAAAATACAATGTCATTTGGAATAGAATGGTGCTTAGTGATTCAAATTTTATCACATATTTTTTGGTTTGTCTGTCTGTTTGTCTGTTTTTCTGTAAAAAAATGTTTTAACATATATATCTTTTGAATGGTAAGTGATAGGGCTTTTATATTTGGCAAGACTGTGTGTACCCTATGACAAGACCTTTCAAAGTGTATCAGAATATTTGACTTTGTGACCTTGACCTTGGCATGTGGCTATCTGATAAAATTATACCACACATATTAAATTATATTTTTAAGTATTCCTCATTTGATTTCATTTATCTCCCTTTGTCCAACTTAATAGTTTGATATTTTATATATGGTGCAAAAGTTCAATGTCATGCGTTGTGACCTTTACAATAGTTGGTAGTAGAAACAATCAACTCATCTTTGAGAAAAATTCATCAGTATCTACAGAATTTAAAAAAAAAGATCTTTTATATTATCAGTAGAGTATCATTATTTAAAACTTTTAACATATTTGATAAAGCTTTTGAATAGTAAGTGTTATGGGTTTTGTATTTCAAAGACATATTAATTTTGTGATTAACTTTTCATTTGACATTAGAATTTATGAATTTCTCAGAAGCACATAAATTATTATTCAAACTGGGACATTTTCATGCCATCTTTTTTTCACGGTTTTCAAATTAATTTTCAGTTCTCTCAGTCCTGAATTAGCGGTTGCCAGTTGAACTACTTAATCACCCAATCGATTCAAAATATTAGCGGCAGTTTTTTTCGCATTTCATCCTTAAACCTAAAAATAGCGAAAAAAAATAAAACTACTGCAAAAATTTTGCAATTTGCAGTATTAAATTGATATAAACACAATTAAGGATGAGTGTTAGAAACATAGAAAAATTTGAGCCTGTAGCAAGCATTTTTCATTTTGTACTGCAACAATAAAAATAATAATTTAAGTAATATTTGTCAGTGAAAAGGTTAAATTAAGAAGGAAAGTGGACGTTGTTAGCTTGTCATTAGTCAGTTCTTTCTGGCAACGTCACAGGACCATTTCTACAGAAACATTATTGATGTAACCTACAATGCTTTACATGGTCATTGCAGTTAACTTACTAAGGCAAAAAGGTTGTACATGTAGTATAAAAAATTATTTTTGGTGTTGATTACATGTATGGGTTGTGCCAAGGAAGAAGATATGTAGTTTTCCAATCTATTTATTTTGATACCAGTATATATTTCATGCCAGAAAAATAAATACTTCCTGTCTCGTTTCATGTGAGTTAAAAATACTTGATATTTTTCAGGAAAGGACAAACATTTACAGATACAAGTCCAGGATTTGGCGAAGACAGTGCATTTGGAACTCTGGCCTCAACAGACAGTTATAACACTGAACAAAAACCACGCAGTAACTCTCTACAATCGGCACATCTTGATGTCTTTAGTCTGGATCACTCACCAAAAGTAAATTTATATAACTTGTATATTACACCATCTAGTAATACATGTAGTACAAATTTTATATAGTCGGGTCTAGTAAAAATTTCAAGCAAGTTTCTGTCTTCCTCTTATATCGGGATTTTTGTCGAGCCTTTGAAGACGGTCGAAAAAAGCGAGACTTAGGTATGGTGATTCCTGTGGCTGCAGCGTCCACAATTGTTTAAGTTTTTTCTTGGGTCTGTTTAACATCAACCACCTGTGCTAGCCTATTGATATTTGGTATGCAGTTGCATTAGCATAAGTACAGCTCAGTTTCAGTGCCGTTTAATGTCTATGCCCTTGCAGTCATGCTCCATTGACTTCAAAATTTTGAATTGTTTTTTTCAAATGTTTAAGTTTTTTCTTGTGTCTGTTTAGCACTTACCACTCATAGTTGCCCATTGATATTTGGTATGCAGTTGCATTAGCAACAGTACAGATCAGTTTCAGTGGCATTTTATGTCTATGCCCCTGCAGTCATGCTCCACTGACTCCGAAATTTTGCACTTTTTATCAATGTTTAAGTTTTTTCTTTTGTCTGTTTAGCACCAACCACTCATAGTTGCCCGTTGATATTTGGTATGCAGTAGCATTAGCATCAGTACAGATCAGTTTCAGTGGCATTTTTTGTCCATGCCCCTGCAGTCATGCTCCACTGACTTTGAAAATTTGCAATATTTATCAATGTTTAAGTTTTGTCTTGGGTCTCTTTAGCATCAACCTCTCTTAGTTGCCCATTGATATTTGGTATGCAGTTGCATCAGCATCAGTACAGATCAGTTTCATTGGCTTTTTACTTCTATACCCCCGCAGTCATGCTCCTCTGATTTCGAAATTTTGCACTGATTATCCAATGTTTAAATTTGTTCATGTGTCTGTTTAACATCAACCACTCATAGTAGCCCATTGATCTTTGGTATGCAGTTACATTATCATGATTAAGATCAGTTTCAGCGGTGTTTTATTTATATGACCCTGCAGTCATGCTCCACTGACTTTGAAATTTTGCAGCAACTCGATATTTGGCATGCAGACATATTCTGTGTCAACAGTTTATTTTTATCAAGGATTGCTAAAAAAAATCTAATTTCACAATTTGCTTAAAAAGAGATCAAAGAATTTTATAGTAACCATCACATTCTTTATACATTTTTTTTTAAATACTCATATCATTTTAAAGAAGACCAAATGACTTCCATATAGCATATTTAGAATTGGCAGGAGTATTAGTATTTGTGATTTCATCCGAATTGCAGACAATTTTGTCAACTTCAACTACTTGTGCCATATCCATGATATCGGCAATGACAAAAAAAAGATCAGTTAGAAATAGTTATAAATTATCACCATTCTGTTTGGTGATGAAAATGAGAATCAAATTCATTGGCCCACTGATGAATTTTTATACGACTGCAAAAATTTTTGCGGTCGTATAATGGTATGGTGCTGTCGTCGTCCTTGTCGTCGTCTGTAGACACTTTTGTTTTTGGGCAATAACTGAAGTTCCTGTTGATCAATCCTTATGAAATTTTAACACAATGTTCCTTGGCACAAAAGGAAGGCTTGGCATAGGTTTGGTCATTAGGGCCCCACCCGTTTTTTAAAAAGGGGCCAAAAAGGGTTACATTTGATGTTTTCACATGTTTGACTGTTGAATCTTTATTATATATCGGATTTTGATGGGGTTTCTTTCAGTGTTCTCCTTAGGAAATTTCCAATCAGTAGTAAGTCAACAGATTTCACATCGCATGTACCGTTCATGAGATAAATGGGTCCCATAAGGGGGAAATCTCAAAAATCTATTTTTTTCATTTTTTGTCCGATTTTGATGCAGTTTTTTTCATTTGAATCCTTATGAAAAATTAACATAGCGCTCAACATTTATATTTTTGGTAACATGTTTCCTTTCCCAGCTATGAGGGGCTGAACGGGACCAAAATTGCGAATTTGCTGATTACCTGAAATTTTTATTGTTCATCGGATTTCGATGGGATTTTTTTCTTTGAATTCCTCTTCATATAAGCTTTCAGTAGTATGGCAAAAGATTTTGCGTAGCTCTTACCGTTTCCGAGCTACAAGGGGTCAAAGGGGCCAAAATTGCAAATTTTCGAAATATGTGAAATCTGTATTTTTCATCAGATTTTGATGGGATTTTTTTCTTTGGATTCCTCTTGATATAAGCTTTCAGTAGTATGTCCAGGGAGATTGCATAGCTTACCGTTTTCGAGCTACAAGAGGCCAAAGGGGCCTAAATAACAAATTTTCAAAATATGTGAAATCTTTATTTTTCATTGGATTTCAATAGAATTTTTAGTTCGCCTCAACGAAGTTGAGGGGGACTATTGGAGTACCCCCGTCGTCCTTGTACGCGTCCACGTCTTCGTCCGCGTCTGCATTTGGGTATATATCTTAGTAACTATGTAGTGTAGGGTCATCAAACTTTGCATGCAGGTGCATCTTGGGTTAACTCACACCCTCCAAGAAAATTGGGTCTCTCTGACCTATATTTTCCGCTTGAGT
>MJUU01004958.1:96524-107800 GCA_002080025.1 Modiolus philippinarum | reverse complement strand
CAAAAATAACATTACAAAATAGGAGTTGAAGTCGTTGTTATGTCGACCTTGAAGGGTTTTATTAACAACTGGTCGATGAGAAAAAAAAATCACAAAAAATTCAAGTCTGATTGTGCGAGAAAAAGAATGCATTCGTTTGATCTGCCTTCACTAGATAAATTCAAGTGTCGATTTTCAAAAAAATCGAAGCATATGCCAAAAATCGGTACAATTTAGAAAATCCATTGTTAGGGTGAATCCAGGGGAGATAAGTATTTTGTGTACATTTTAAAAGGGTGTGCTTGACTTGAAAAAAACTATAAATCGTGCTGATTTTTTTTTCACTTTTGAATGGCATTGACATTTGAATTTTATGCTGTAATGAGTTCATATAAGGTAGTCAGAACACTAAAATGTGACATTACTTTTATTCAATGGGATATATTACATAATTGCATCTACGTGCGTGTGTGTTTGGAAAAAGCCTAAAAAAAAGGGGGGTCGTAAAAAGTAGCAATTGTATGTGCAATTCAAAGCAAATAACTGTATTTCTATTGTTAGTGTCGTCGATTTACCCCGTAATGTGGTTTCAATAACAAGTATGGTCAGCTACAAATTGTGACATACATTAAGGGACCGACCATGTATTTTGAAAAGGAGGCTATGCTTTTTTCTAAAAAAATAATTTTGGAGCTGAATTTATGTGAAAAAAATATTTTGGCATCTAAAATGATGAAAAAAATTTTCTGAAGGAGGCTGTCTGTCCCAAAAATTTAAGTTGATTTTGAAAAAAATATTTTGTTGATACACGTGAAAAAAAAAATTTTCTGTCCGGAAAAAACCATATCCCCCCTTTTCAGGTTAAATGGTCGGTCCCTAATTGCAAGTGTACGATGTTTTAAATCAGACTAATAAATTAAGTTCAAGAATATCATTATCCGACTAGACTTCAGGAAGATTATACATTTTTTAGGAAAATTGGGGCCTTTTTGCTTTTCTTCAAGATATAAACATTACATCTCGTGTTTGCTGCAAAAACTGCTAAATTTATGTAAATTCTAAAACCAAAGGATTAACTCCCTCCATCGTAGTTGTGTCATTAGCTATATTTGATATTACTGATTATTCGGATTCGTTTGGTTTTATGCATTTTAAACATTTTTTGAACTTATGGATTTCCTTTGTTTGGGTTCTAGTGCTGCTGATGAGGAATTAATTTCCAAAATGGCTATACAGCTCATTAAAATTATTTCAGTTGGAGTTAACATATGTGTTATGGTCTCATGTTCATTTACTCCATATCTTTTCCTAAAATATTTAATACCAATATGTCGGCAGATTCAGGAAGTATAGTTTGAGGGGATGCAATTTAAAAATATTTTTAGACAATTTTTTGGCAAAAAACTCTGGTTTCACCCTACTTTGTTTTGTTTTAGGAGAGGTGTACGCCCCTCACGCCAATCCTTAATGGGAAAGTGTAGACGTTTACATCTTGTCGCAAAGGGGGTTGAGATTTGATATCGTGGTATACATTTAATTTTGAATAACATGTATAAGTTCACATAAGAAAAAATATTTACGAAAATAAATACGAAAAAATCTTTTCCCTGTAAGAATAGTTTTTAATTTGAGCCTAAATTTAGTTTATTGTTGGTTTTACATATTTATTTGCAAGAAGCAAATAAATATAATACTTCAATATAACAACAAATACGATTCAGAAATAAGAATAATGATGTTTATCTGTCTCCCTATGGACGAGATGCAATAGAAGCCGAAAATAAATAATAATTCCAAGAATTCATGAAAATGTAATGCAATAATGTTAAAAAAGAAATTCTAGAAAAACATCATTAATTTTAAAGAAGCAATTATCGAAAAAAAATTTGACGAAAACTCTTGAGGCAAAAGAAAAATAAAAAATTGGGTTTTGTCTTCAGTATTTAAAAAAAACCTTTAATGGTTGATTTCTGTGTAGAACAAAAATATTTTAATATTTTGTTTCAAGTTCACAATTAATGTTTCAAATGATATTCAGTATCTTTAATTAAAACGTTTTTTTTAGTAACAATATCATGGAATTTGTATTGAAGTAGTGTTTATTGAATAGATTTTATGCTTGGCTAAGTTAAACTTCGGTGAACTCGATTAAAAATTGTTTATATTCCCGCCAAAATATGTCCAACTTTGAAATTAAATATAAAATCGTGGCATTTATGTGCAAACTTTTCGATAGATGCAAAGGAAAGCACAATCTTTCTACTATACCCATGATTTTTTTCATTGAAAAATAAAAATATGCCAAAAAAGGGCACGTTTAGAAAGTAACCACTATTCTGACCGATTTTTTATAATTTTGTAATAACTTTAGCTTTTTATCTTCAGTTTTCTGTGGGAAACATATGAAAACAACCATATCAATATCAGTATGTGACAAAAACAACCAAAACATATCTCTAAATAACTTTTAGAAGTGTAGTGAAAACTATAAAAAAAAAATACTTTATCACTTTTTTACGTTGTTAAAAGCAGAGTTCCAATTCTTTTGTTCGATTTCAAATGGGTTTTTGACTGTACTATTCATGCCTAAGGTTTTTTCTTAACTGCTAATCAGGGGATAAGTGTTTCACAAAGCACATCTTGTTTTCACAATTTTAAGATGACTTTAAGATTAAGCCCAAAATATGGTAGTGACTTTTGTGAATGATCAACTTGGCAGTCAATGATACTTTGTTTTAATGCATTTTTGTCTTGCCTGCGACGAAAGGTGGGGAAAGCGAGACATATGCCTACAAAGTATGGCGGCGGCAGCGTAAACTTTCATGTTAAGTTTTTGTGATTGGGTCATTTTCTCAGTAACTATAAGTGGTAGGTCAATGATATTTGGTATATATGTTGGTCTTGAGTAGTACAAGACAGTCTGCTATATGGTTTTTGTCTGTGACCTCAATTTCACGGTCCAATGAACATGTTAAGTTTTTGTGGATGGTTAAGTTTTTCAGCAAGTATTAGTGGTAGGTCAATGATATATGGTATATAGGTTTGTCCTAAGTAGTACATGATAGTCTGTCATATGGCTTTTGTCCTTGACCTCAATTTCACAGTCTACTGAGCATGTTAAGTTTTTCTGATTAGGTCATTTCCTCAATAACTATAAGTGGTAGGTCAATGATATATGGTATATAGGTTTGGCTTGGGTAGTACCTGACAGTCTGTCATATGGCTTTTGTCCTTGACCTCAATTTCAAGGTCTAGTGAGCATGTTAAGGTTTTGTAATTAGGTCATTTTCTAAGTAACTATATGTGGTAGGTCAATGATATTTAGTATATAGATTGGTGTTGAGTAGTACATGACAGTCTGCCATATGGCTTTTGTCCTTGACCTCAATTTCACGGTCTAGTGAGCATGTTAAGTTTATGTAATTAGGTCATTTTCTCAGTAACTATAAGTGGTAGGTCAATGATATTTGGTATATAGGTTGGTCTTGGGTAGTACATGACAGTCTGCTATATGGTTTTTGTGTTTGACCTCAATTTCATGGTCCAATGAACATGTTTAGTTTTTCTCATTAGATCAGTTTCTCAGTAACTATTCATGGTACATCAATGATATTTGGTATGTTGGTTGGTCTTAAGAACTACATGATGTTCTGTTATATAGTTTTTGTATTTGACCTCAATTTCATGGTCCAATGAGCATGTTAACCTTCTTAGTATCTATTATTGGTAGGTCAATGATATTTGGTATATGGGTTTGTCTTGGGTAGTACATGACAGTCTGCCATATGACTTATATCTGTGACCTCAATTTTATGGTCCAGTGATCATGTTCAGTTTCCAAGTATCTATTAGTGGTAGGTCAATGATATTTGGTATGTGGGTTGGTCTTGAGTAGAACATGTCTTCCATAAGATTTATGTCTTTGACCTTAATTTCACGGTCCAGTGATCATGTTAAGTTTCATAGTATCTATTAATGTAAGGTCAATAATATTTGGTAATTGGGTTTGTATTAGATGGATCATGACAGCCTGCTATTTGACTTGACCTTGACCTCATTTTCAAGGTCTGGTAAACATGTTTGGTTTTTCAGTATCTATAGTGGTAGGTCACTAATATTTGGCATTTTGGTATGGGTGGTACATGACAGTCTGCTATATTGCTTTTGTCAATTACCCTTATTTCATGGTCTAGCGTCAGTTTGAGTTTTAACATCAATTTTGCAAACAAGCAGGGACGGGCAGGACAACATTTAGGGTCCACTCTTGTTTATCATAATTGCAGAGAAATAAATTTTGTTTGTACCATAATGATGTGGTGTTATTAAGAAGTACCGTAGACTATAGTAATGAATTCTCAAGACAAAAATATTTCATGTATTTTAGATATTCAGAGAAAACATTGGAACAAAACAGTATATAATAAATCTTAAATGAAAAGGGAACAACCCTTATAATTTATAGCGATATATATACAAAAGAGTTTAATGAGTGTTGGAAATAGTTTTGGAAGAAATTGGTACATGACATTAATCCCATTCTATAGTTATAATAACCATCATAGTTGGATATAAAACACTTTATTATTTGCAGACATATTTGAATCTCATTAGCTTACGTACCAAAATAAATCTGTCATTTTTAAATGCTGTGGAGACAAAAATATTCTTTCCTTTGTGAATTATTTAAAAGAATCGAGTTCAATAATTAATGTTTAACAATAGTGTATTGAGGATGGTTATTGATAGATAGCATCATTTCTAGAGTTACGTGTATCCTGTTCTAAAATCAGTTTGTACTTGTCAGTAGCCTAACAATGAAGTCATCAGTGTTATTTCAGTGTATTATTTACCCGTACCTCAACAGACACACTGTCTGTAAACGTTATACTTGACAAGTTAATATTTCAAATTAAATAGATGATTTTTTTTTAGGTAAAAGTTAGCAACTATTTAAACAAAGATATATATAATTTCTACAAGAAGAAGTACATGTATTTGATTATGGAATTTCTAGCATCAAGTTCAATAAATTTTGCAAATGTTTGAACATGAGGCTTGCCGAAATTTTAAATATTTGAAATTTAACGAAATGTGAGAAATTTCAAAATTAATGTGTTTAAGTTGTAGGAAATATTTGTCTAATGACATAATGTGAAACACTGAGGATTATGTTCCGAATAGATTTGGCGGTATATTTGACATGAGTTTTTCTCCCTCTAGAGAGGAGAAATATTTTTATCACAATGGTCAGGCATTGGTTAAATTTGCTAGAAATTAAAGAAAGTAATTTTAAGGTTTGGAGCTACTTCAAAATGTATTTTTCTTAAACTAATGTCTTAAGGTAGATCGGTAGTTTTCCGCCATTTTGAATTCGTTATTTATGTTTGTTGTGGTATTATCTGCTTTTTAAATATGCAAATATTTTTATTTGTAATAAATCAATTAATATTATATTCATAATACAATATGCAAAGGACCTACATGGAGTTGAATTTACATGTCTTTATCTAATAAGACGAGGCATGGTAACTTGATAATTAAATAAGTTGGAACAAGATATTTGAAAAGGGAGATAATCTGATAAAAATATTTTACATAGATATCACTATGAAAATTCACATTTTATAAATTTTATGGAAAACAAAGTCGGTGACCCCCATTTTTCTTTATATTTTTTGAATGCATGTTCAAAGGGCTAACACATGAATAAAGTAGAAAAAAATCTATGGAATAGTTTTAAAGAAATCAACAATATACCTGTTTTTCCCTATATATTCATTAGAAATATTTGATCATTTTGATATCAGTTATTTTAAAAACAAGCACGGTGACCCACCTTTTTTATTTTTTTATTTCAATGCTAATATAATAAGGAAACTTTCCTGAGAAAATAAAGAAAATCTATGGAAAAAAAATTTGGACTACCCATCTACCTTAAGGAGTTTCGTTAACCATTTCCCATGTATATTGTCTAGCTTGTGATTAAAAATTGCAATAGCAAGACAAAGAGATAGCATTTTCAGTGGTGGCAATGTCAACAATGTGAAATTATGGAAAACAGTGATGTTTATGTTGGTTGCAGTTGGTCCATTGCCTGTAAATTTGACAAATTGTCTATCATATCTATGTTATATTGTAAGAAAGAAAGCAAAATGGAGTTTTTAATAATCTGTATGACAATTCAAATGTGTCCTTTTGTTATTGTCAAATTGAAAAACTAAAAAAAACTGTGAGCAAAGCTCACTAATTAATACCCCCCTCACCTCCATTTGATTCCAGAATTAAAAAATCTATCAAATCAAATTCTGAAATAGGAGGTGCATTATGTCATGAACACTGTTAAAGTTTCATGAAAATCTATTCAGTGGTTCAGGAGGAGTAGCGGATAAGAGATGGGTATCCACTTGTAACGTAATGGCTAAGTCCATGTTTTGCTGTGGGGAAACCCCATAAATCAATCAAATCAAATTCTGAAATAGGAGATGCACATCGACATTATGTCATAAAGACTGTGTTAAAATTTCATGAAAATCTATTCAGTGGTTCAGGAGGAGTAGTGGATAAGAGACAGGTACCCACTTGTAATGTAATGGCCAAGTCCATGTTTTGCTATGGGAAACCCTAAAAAAAATCAATCAAATCAAATTCTGAAATAAGAGGTGCACATCTACATTATGTTATAAAGACTGTGTTAAAGTTTCATGAAAATCTATTCAGTGGTTCCGGAGGAGTATCAGATAAGAGATGGGTACCCACTTGTAATGTAATGGCCAAGTCCATGTTTTACTATGGGAAACCCCAAAAATAGATCAAATCAAATTCTGAAATAGGGGGTGCACATCTACATTATGTCATAAAGACTGTGTTAAAGTTTCATGAAAATCTTTTCACTGGTTCAGGAGGAGTAGCGGATGAGAGATGGGTACCCTCAGGTGTAAGAGACGGATGGACGGAAAGATGGGCGGACGGAAGGACGGACCCCCCCTATCTTTATATACCCCCTGCTTTTCAAGCCGGGGGGTATAAATATGAACTGCTTGTTACATTTTTGCTTGAGAGCCATAAAACGTTTAGGATTGGGAAGCAGGAATACATTTTGGCCTCATACATCCGAAACCCACGATCGGCTGCACTCCCGATTCGCTATCACTTACCGACCCTTGGCCAATCATGGGTTTCTGACAATAGGCCTAATACACCTTATAAATTTATCATATGTTGGTAGACATATTGTTATTTGGGAGAGACTACACATGTCAAATTTACCTGGTCTAAGTGGCATTGTGAGCTACTAGTAGTATTGCTGCCACCATAAATTTTCTTCAATCTTCAATTTACTATCACAAATTCCAGTGATGCTGATAATTTTAAATTTTTCTAGTAGGTAGTGTCATTTTGTATAATACAAATGAATCATTTCAAAAATTTATTCTGGTATCCTTAAGGGTTTGTTTAGCCATATTAATAAAAAAAAAAGTGCTTGCATCAAAATATATCATACCAGAAAATGACCATAAAATCTCCTACGGTAGCTACTATGCAGCTGTAATCAGATTTTATATTCTCCAAACAGAAAAGAAGAAAGAAGACAGTCCAGAATACAAGATCCGAGAATACATCTGTAGGTTGTCTCAGGATAGAAATACAACATTTGGTAGTACCATAGAAAACTTCATACAGTGTACATTAGAAAGTCAGGACACTAATCCACATCATGTGACCAGAAATGTAAGTAACCATAGCAACTGTGTAGTATACGTTAGAAAGTCAGGACACTTATCCCAATCATGTGACCAGGAATGTAAGTAACTATAGCAACTGTATAGTGTACATTAGAAAGTCAGGATACCAGTCCACATCATGTGACTGGAAATATAAATAACCATAGCAACTGTGTAGTATACATTAGAATGACAATCATGTGACCTGAAATTTTTGTAACTATAACAACTGTATACAGTGAACATTAGAATGTTCACATCAGAAATGTAAGTAATCATAGCAACTTTATACAATGTACATTAGAAAGTCAGAATACCAATCCACGTCATGTGACCAGAAATGTAATTAATAAAGAGAAGATAGCAGGAAAGATTTACAATGGCCGAAAATTACAATCACATGCCACAATCCACCAGGGAACTGCACAAAAAAAAACACAATATAAAGACAAAAGTAGACAATGACAGGAACTTGGAACAGTGGGACTTGGTACTGGCAATTCAGTTTTGTACAAGTGTACTCTCTAAAAATAAAGTTCAAGTGTATATTATGTTATCAGAAATATACAGGTGCAAGTTCCCTTTTTTTATCGTAGGGAATATGAAAAGTTTTAACATGTATTGTATTGCAAAATTTGATGAAATCAAACTTCTATTTACTCTGAATTAAAAAGATAGGAAAGCTAAAAATTTACCTAATGCAAACAATATAAAAAGACCAAATGTTGATAGCCAAAATTGCTCTTCACTTCTGAATGGCTTTTGACACTTATTTAAGACAAAGCAACTTAATGTTGAATAAAACATCATGGCAAACACTTTTAGTGTTGCTTTTCAGTCAGGTTACCGTATTATGTCTAGTAAATGTCCCCTCCTTTTTCTGGGCAAATATTATACTTTTAATACTTGTAATTCAAATCTTAAAGTAGAATTTGATTTAAGGAAGAAAAGCATTTTATTGATTGGATTCTCTGAATAATGTAGCTTTAATATCATATAATGATAATATTCTTTGTTATATCAAAGTTTTTACTGTAATTCTATGTTTCTTCTAGTTATTATTTGATTTTTGTCTTAATAAATAGCCCCTTTTCAGAAAAAAAGCATTGACCAAGGGTGTTTTTAGGCATAACACGGTAGATTATATTAGTTAATGACCTTTGAAATTCTTATGTTAGCCTTCAAATTTATAGTTTGCATGTATAAATGACCTTAAACTACTTGTCACAAAAATCTGCCAGCTTACAGACATTTCCATAACGATATTTGTAGATCTTTTATTCAGGTAAAACACTTGAGACTGAGGGTTTCTGGGAAGTCTAGACGTACATGTCAAACGAATGCGATTAGATTTGAAGTGCTGGCACTTCTAATCCAACTATCATTGACTATACATACAAATACATGTACTGTTTTAAGTGTTACCTTTCTAAGACATATAATTAGATCAATAAAACCCTCTCAAACTGAACTGCATGTATTATGTAATGAAATATGATTTCTATAAGGTATGATTATTTATAACAAAAGTCACCACAAGTACTTTAAAGTAAACTCTGAGGAATTCCATCTTTAAGGTGAAATGCAGAATTTTATGGATTGTCTCAGTAAAATGAATATTAGTTAACAAAGCATTTGAAAAAGTTAATTTAAGGTATTTCGGGGTTTAAAACTAATCATCTTTCTTACACATCTAACAAAAATGGAATTGATTATGGTAATGTTGGTGAAATGATTTGGGAGGGTTTCATTCCAGTTTGATGTTTTGTCTACAGATATACTTCATATTAGTTTATAATGAGGGCCCCACATCGAGATGCGGGTGCCCTATAGTTTTCACTTTGTTCGTCTGTCTGTCCGTCTGTCTGTCTGTCCTTTAAGTCATCTTTATCTACATTTCATGCTTAAGTGACTAAGTTAAAAATTTTTGGTAGAGTCCATATCTTGGATATAACGGGGAAAAATATTCTGTCATTAGATTTTTTATAGAGGAATATTTTGCCAGCAGATGCATTTGGAATTGGAATGAGGCATCTGATAAAAAAATGGGCTACTTTGACCTACATTTCATGCATCAGTTACTCAGTTTAGATTTTGTGTTAAGTTTAGATCAGAGATACTACCATGCTTTGAAGAATAATGTCAGTAGATGAGTCTTGAATATTCATGAGGCTTCTGATTAAAATTATGTCACCCTTACCTACATTTCAGTCATGAGTGAGTGGCTTAGATCAAAGATTGCTTAACAGTAAGGATCTTGAATAGTACAACTTGTAGAGGCAACAAATGGGCGAGGGGATTAGCTGTAGTTTCCATTGCTTCTTGATAATTCCAAATTCACCAGTCCCATCATTCACTTCCTGACAATTAATAGATTCCAAAAAGTACTGTGTAACATGAGTATATGCCACATTAAATAAGTTTTTTAAGGTAGTTGGGGTGTCTTGGTTGCTGACATAAAAAAATTTTAAAAATTTTTACAATGGAACTTTGAGCAATATGCTATATAAATATGCAAAAAAAATTCTGGGGTCACGGATATGTCAAAAAAGATACAGAGTTCTAAAGATTGGCCAAATTTGGGGTTTTCACACTCTATTTACAATAGAATTAAATGGGAATTTGCCATTTACCACAATTCAAGGGCATATTTTTTCTTTAAGCAGACATACAAACTTTGTATATCTTTTGATTTGATATAGAACTTTAATTTAAAAGCATAAAAAAGATATGTCGCCAACCTTTTGAAGAAGTTATATCATGAAACATGAATAATTTGTTAGTTATTGAGAAAGGGTAGATAACTCAATAAAAGTAATTTGGGAACCCAAATTAAAAAGAAAAAAATAATAAATATATTTTGACAAATCGGGTAAAATAATATAGACCAGCAACGTTATATTTTTAACAGACTGAGAAAATTTGACCTATTCCATAGTATTTCCAGATGGAATTGTCTCCCTTTGATAAAACTTTTTGAATTTTTAGGAACTATGCAATATTATTCAATCAAACTTGATACATATTGTTCTTTTTTATTTAAATTGTTGTGTTTAAGGCATACACAATCATTTAAACAATATTCTTTTTTGAATTTTGAATTTTTGCTTAGATGGGCAAAATTGATACTCAGTTTTAGACAACCCAAACTAGCTTAAGCAGTCCAAGTAATTAGTCTTTTATATGATCGATGTAAAAACAATAACAGTGCTCCTTCATTATACTGCTCCTCTTTAATGGCAGTCCCTAACTTATTGCCACCCATTTTCAAGGTATCTTTTTTAAAAAAAATAAAACATAGTTTCTGTGTTATTCATTCCCTCGATATATGGCCACCCTCAGTCACTTGTAGCCAAAATTATACCCCCACTTGCTAGAGGGGGGTATACTGGATTCACCTTGTCCGTCCGTTCGTCTGTCCGTCCGTCCAAAAAAAAATTTGTCGCATTTTTCTCAGCTTCTGCAAGAGGGATTGATTTCAAAATTGGCATGCAGCCTCTATATGGTTAGTTGTAAGGAACATCCTATTTTGAGTCCTGTCGGATGTGTACTTCCTGTTTGACGAAATGTGGACTT
>MJUU01004958.1:38831-77431 GCA_002080025.1 Modiolus philippinarum | reverse complement strand
TTCGCAATCGAGATTAACTCCCGACCCACGTGTTTTGGTTAATCGATAGACCCCAGGGCATTATAACAATAAATACAGGTGTTGAATTAACCAGGTATACTCCCTCTGTTTTTGACTCAAATTTTCTGTTAAAATAACATAGAAGGGTAATGGAAAACTTTTTAGCCATTTGTTGTAAAATTATGGTAATGCATATGGCATGAAGCGGCAAAAAATTAGCTTTTCATTGGTGTATGCCATGTCATCCTTTAACATTTACTTAATAAGATATTTGGAGAAAAATTGCAGCAAATTTCGTTGTGGCTACTTTAGGGAGTTAAAGTTGGCCAATTTTCTTGATATTCATTGTTCTGACGCTCATTAATCATCGATAACTGTCCTTTGTTTATTGGACAGTTTCTCGATAATTTTACGACCTCTTTCCACGAGAAAACAACCCCTCATGCATTTATTACCCAATTTTAATTAGGATTTCATTGTTGTGTGAATGAAAATTTAATGTTGTAAATATGGGATAAATCAGCTTTTCGCCAAAATTATTAGAATAATTTTACGTTGAGTAAATCAAAAGTTACAGCCAAAAATCGTAGCCTGGACACAGCTTTTTATTCGATCAAACTAGTTTGTTAAATAGTTTCAAATCCCTGTTATATTAGTCCCAGTTTATATTCAGTAGTTGAACTTTTTTATTCAGATTTCTTGCCAATGTTGATTTATGTAGTAGTGCATTGTGGGATAGTTGCTGCTGAGATTGAGGCTGATTATATGTGGGATTTGATCAACCCAGCTGTGATGAACACAGAAGGCGGATATTATTTGACATCCTTAAACAGTGCTGTTTTAGTTCTAAAGAACTTCAGAGAAATGCAGGAGGCAAAAAACACTCAGCATGAGGTATTATAATTTTGATAGTATACCATCTAAAGATCAAGTTAAGTTCTAATTGGACCTACATTTTCAGAAAAGAAAGAACTTTGAATGATTATTCCCACAAGGACCATTGATAAACAATGTTCTCTGCTTGTATCTTGAATAAGATTTTGATTTGGGGAAAAATGTGTGAATAAATAGCATATTGACTACTTTAATTATTAACTCACTTATATCCTAGAACATGAGAAAAATACAAAAAATTAATGTTAGGTGTTGAATTACATTGTAATAGTTATGATTAAACCACTCTATATCTGGACTGTTTTAAACTGAGGATTTAGAAACTTCAGAAGTATCATTTAGACAACTCCAAGCATAAATATAACAAGAGACAGAAAGTGGTAATATGTATTTTCATATCTTTTTTTCTGATTTTCAGAGTCGTCTACCAAGTATAAGTGATATGCAAGGATTCCTGAAGATTGCCATTCCTGATGAATTACGGGATTCCATTATCTGGAAAACATTACCTGTTAGACCTAACATGAATACAAGGGATGTCTGTAAGTAATTCTGGATTGCTATTTAGGTTTTTGTGGGTTTTATTATGCCCCAAAAAACAAAGAACAAAGTTGGGGCATATAGTTTTATCCTTCAGTCTGTCATTTGGTAACAGTTTTCTGGACTTTTTTTAACCACATGAGGTATTGACTTGACATTGGGTATGTGAGTTTACTGTTAACACTTACTGTAGTTTTGTAATGGCTTTTTGATAGTTTTGTCAGGCAACGGATGACAGTTATTCTAAAAGCAGTTTGCCAGGTTAATTTATGTTTGTTGACGATCCCACATTTATAACCAGAAAAGACATTGATGTAGCATTGTTCAATATTTAGCATAGAATTCAGCTCAAACAGGTGCTAGGGGTGGTCTTGAACTTACTATGAGATATGAGCAAAGCTCATTATTGAAGGCAAGATGAAGAACAACAATAAAAACATGGTTCCTTTGCTTGGTTCTACCATGTATTTGTAGTCTTTGTCTAATGCACATTTACTCCATATTCTTTCTTTGTTTATTTTATTTTCTACTCCAGTACTTGTTTAGTTAAGCTATCTAGTTGTTCAAAGCAAATTTTTAGTACTTACAAATATTATTTTTCTTAAATCTGACCTGAGTTATCTCTCTTTATGTGTTTTAATTTCAGGTTCAATGATAGCACACAAATTCAAGATTACAAATCCACAAGACTATGGACTATACTATTTGGTCAGAGGAATAGGTAATTCATATAATTTTTATAGAATACAGTTGTTCAATTAAATCAAAAATATTTTCCAAATTTTACATTGGCATTACAATCACATACCACAATCTACCAGGGAACTGCACAACAAAAACAATAAAATGACAAAAGACAAAAATAGACAACGATAGGAACTTAGCATAGCCGAATTTGGTGTTAAACCGGTTTATGGGTATCCAAACCTCCCCTTTCTCTATCCCGTTTCCCAATAGTATAATAAACATACAAATAAAATCCAATACAGACAGACTACTAACTCCATGACCACAATCTTAAGTAAGAAAAGATAAGACAAAAGGTAATTTAGAAAGGTGGGTCAAGGAGTGCTTGCCATCTGTACTTGTATACTTTAATAAATATTTAGTCACAAAGTGAATAGAAATAATGAATAAATATTTTGTATGTATTATTGCCTTATTTCATAATCATCAATTATCAGTAATTGCTTACAATACAAAGATTTTTTTAGGGATATTTCCTTTTGCATCTGTCAATGACAATCTGTTTGAATCCCGATATTTCTGCCGAAGTTTGTTGCAGTTTAAAAATGCTAAAAAAAGTTCAACCTTTACAATTCTCTGTAAAAGTATGTTTATATTACAGAAACCAAATTAAATGATAGCCAGTGTCCACAGATGCTGAAGGCAGATTTGTTATCACAAAGTCAAGAATGTGTATTTGCCTACAAACGAACATTAGCAAATATAGCATGGCCATTATCAATGAAGAAATAACTGCCTTCTGTACAAGAATTAACAGTACAAACAACTGTTTGAAAGTCATGTAGCTTGTTTTTAAAGGCATGCAGGGTCGGAAACAGCATATCATATCTTGAACATCCAGATGCTCAGTCAGAGCAGAGAACAATGGTTGGAGACATGAAACAGGGGAATAGTTGTAGGATGAAAACATAAAATGCAGAAAAGCTGGTTGCTATGGAAACACAAAAACAATATGCATTATGATATAAAAAGTTGGCCCTGAAATATATGTTAAGTTAATATGCTCTATATTTATTTACTTGAAACATCACATGAGGCAACATTTTATTGAAAATACAGAAATAATATCCTGTAATTATAATGCCTGCTCCAATGACTATCATTTTTAGTGGAAGTTTAACACATTACTTACAAATATAACAGACCATGTTAATATTCTTTTCTAATTTCTACATTCTATGTTTTCCCATGTGGAAAGTTGGATTTGGTTTTAATTTCAAAAAGATTAATTTTACCTGATTCCTATAGAAATTTCTTTTTTAGCTCACCTGGCTATGCCAGGGTGAGCTTTTGCCATCACTTGGCGTCCGTCATCCGTCGGTCCGTCCGTCGTAAACTTTTCTTCAAAAATCTTCTCCTCTGAAACCACTGGGCCAATTTAATCCAAACTTGGCCTGGGTCATCACCAGGGTATGTAGTTTAAAAATGTGTTCGGTTAGTCTGAGGACCAAACAACATGGCCGCTGTTACTAAAAATAGAACATAGGGGTAAATTGCTGTTTTTGGCAAATAACTTCAAAACCATTGCAGATATCAAAAATCTGACATGGTGTAGCATTGTTCAGAATGACAAGATCTATCTGCCCTGCAATTTTGAAGAAAATCGGAAAAACCGTCTCAGAGTTATAGCCCTTTTTCCGTAAAATTTTCAAAATTTATGCATTTTTTATTTTTTATTTCAAAAACTGTAACAGATAGAGGTGAAGTGTAAATTTGAAAAATGTTCAGCATATCAAGATCTACATACTCTGAAATTTTGAAGAAAATCCAACTGCCTGTGTTGTAGTTATTTACTTTTTTCACCAAAAAAAAATTTTTTTTCAATGCCATATGGTTATGGGTTATTTCCCTTTAAATTCTGCTTTCAAATCTTCTTTGGTTTACTTTTCTCTTTTGAGTTTAAGAGAAATTCCCTGCTATCACTTTATTAGAAATAATTATTTGCTACATAATCAAGAGCAAAAAAAGTGTTTTTGTACAAATTTTAACATTTTTTTGCAAATATACTTTATTAAACTATACTTATTTCACAATTTAATAATAATTGTATATAAATATATGTTGTTTTATTTCGTCCTATTTGCTTGCATTGCAAGTATCTCTCAGTTGATATTGTAGAGGCATCTAAACATCAATGCCTGTATAAATTTAAAGCTGACTGCATGGCTATGCCATGGAGATCTTCTTGTCAGTAGTGGTCTGTCCATTGTGAACTTCAAAATGAGACCCTTAAACATTAATAAACATCAGCAAACTTCAAAATGAGACCCTTAAACATTAATAATGAGAACCTTAAACATTGTGATTAGTTTGATTTATTGTGTCAGCTATGACCCAGGTGAGCGATACAGGCTCTTGAGAGCCTCTTGTTTTTATATATTAATGCTTTACATATTCCCGAATTAGCATTACTTCTCTGGTTTTTAGGCCCTCACTTGTGACTTTTCAAACAAATCTGTTTTAATTTTTAATAAATAATGAAGCAAAAGGCAACCTTCTTTTTGAATATTTTTAGCTTGATCTTGCCTCATTCAATTATGAATGGTCTGAGAACCATTGGTTTCATATTTCCTGAAATAGTGTATGTATTTCTGAATTTACTACTGATTATACTGTATTTTGCAGCTGAAGAATTGATTTGTTAAAATTTATTGTTTTTAAAAAGGGTTAATCCTGAAGTAAAAATACAAATATTTGTAAAACAGCCATAAAGGTCAAGTCTTACTGGTGTAATACAATGAATACAGAGTGATGAAGAGTTAAGAATTGCTGAATGTACAATCAAAGTGCTTTGTTAATGGCTTTTATTTGTTTTTTTTGTGAGAGCGGTGTTTAAATCATGATTATTTTGTTTTATAATTTTCTTGCTATATACATGTTAATAGATTATGTAAACAAAAGGTCACAAATTAATTATAACATATCAAAATCAAGAGAACAGACATCAAACAAAATAATATTACAAACTTTTTTTGTATACACATTAATTTATCTAAATTACAATTTAGCAATCCTTTCAAGTTTGAAGACATTTAGATTTTTATGATAATCTTTGCAGACTTCTTTCTGTTTGATGTTTAATTCATGCAGCATGTATTTGAAATCCAGTATTAGATATTTGTTTTAGCAGGTTGTTATTGTATGGGAATAAAAAGATTGTTAATAATTTTGTTGAGTATATAGCATATTTTTATATGCATCAGAGAAATGACATTTGAAACTTTTTTAAATAGTTTTATCAGGGTTTTCCATGTGTTCTTCCAGAACTCCAGTTTGTTTTTATACTCAAATGGGTGAACCAACAATGTAGGTCTCTAGATGAAGATATTTTCCTAGGCAATAAATAACTAAAGGTATACAGGTTCACAACAACAATTTTTCGGATGCAGTATTATTTTTTATTGTAGACTAGTTTCGGTAAACTAGGTTGCCGTCATCAGGATATTTTTACATAAATTTTTCACCCTGAAAATAAATTAAGGTTTGCAATATTTAACATCATAGTGAACAATGCACTAGTTATGAAGGTACAGATTTTAGTTAACAACAATACCAAGAAATTAATTAAACATAGATTATATTTAAAAAAAATAAATGGAATTTTATAAAGTTTGAACTAGTTGACAATTATGCTGCATCCGAAGAAGTGTTGTTGTGAGACCTGTATATGGTATATCAAACATTTTAGATGAAAATGACTTACAGTAATAAAATGTCATTTTTACCTACACTATCAAGTTCTTACTGATATAAATATACCATATTGAGAAAAAACAAAGGTTTTCCTCATCTTAGCTTTTCAAAATTGTGTATATAAACGTGTGTTGTGTGACTATTTAGCAGTGTTTATATGGAATTCAAGATTAAATGTGGGCAATATATAAGGAATCAACAATGAATATGGAGGATACATCTAAACAAACATTGTATATCAATAGAATATATATGTATCTGATTATGTGCAGATTGTTTCATGTGCTATTTTATTCTGAATGTACATAGCGACAGATTTTTTTTCTCAAATTAAGGCCATTTGCTTTTACAAAATGTCAAGCCAGTTTATGCATATTTTTTCCTGTCAAAAGTTATATCATTGTAAATACTGCTGAAACTATGACATATGGTATAAGTGGATATTTTCACTGATACTAAATTTTTCGCTTAATTCACGATCATCCTCAAGTCAGGAATATTGCATACAGAAAAATATAATTTACATGAGACTTTATACAGCAAAGGATAAGAAATTGTGAATATTTCATTCCGCGAAAAATAAAATCAAGCAGTTTTGAAGAAAAATTGTAAAATTGTTCCCAATTCTAAGGTATTTACAGAAATTTCTGCGTTAGCATTTTTACATTTATCAATTTCCAGGAGGGACTTTTTTTTATCAGATTAAGCATGTTTTTAATTTGTGTATATATTTGTTATGTAATGTAATAAAAAGTTATGATCAGCATTCTTATTTGACAACAATTTTGGTGCTCTGTGCCTATTATGTCTTAACAGCATTATTGTGCCATTTTGATAATTGTTAGTGCCATATTGATGAATTTTATCATTATTATGGAGGTTCCTTTTAGATTCATGATTCATGAAGCATAATGTGAAAGTTCTTTAAAAAAATCCATTGTTCTCCATGTTTGTAAATAAGTTATTTGATTTTTATTATAAAGGGAAAAGCTTGTGAAACTTCATTGATATTATCTACCAGTAATTTAGAAATGACAGAACTGTGTGTTTGTAACATCTCATCCACCATGATAAGCTTTCCTAATCATAATGGAATACACAAATAACAGAATTGTGTGTTTATAACATCTCTTCCACCATGATAAACTTTCCTAATCATAAAGGAATACACAAATAACAGAAGAAACCTGGATATTGTTTAAATATGACAACTTTGAAACTCTTTTACTAAAATATTTTCATTCAAAACTCAATTGTGGAAGAAATTTGACAGGTAATCGAATATCACATCTGGAAGATATTATCCCTTATTTATTTGTTCAGGGAAAAGGGTTATTTTTTTTAAGTGAAATTTCGTCAACAAGTCAAAACTGGAAAAACATCCTTAAAGCCTTCAACATTGTTGACTTTGTTGTCATAGTTATTGGATGCATAATACAAAATTCATCATTTCCTGGTATAGAATCTAGTGCATTTTTTTTAGCATACAATTGTTTCACAAATTTTAATTGTGTTGACATAATATCCATCATGCAATTCTCTAGGGTATAATGTACTATGTTTCAGTCGAAAACATTACACTTCTAATAGGCAAATCTTATTTGAAATCCATGCAGTAGAAAGTTTTATTGGTCCCCATCAAAAATTGAATCTACAAATATTTTTGTAAATGATTTGCCATTTGAAAGAACATTTTTGCAAAATTGTCATTGTGTCAAAAAAGTATAATATCACTATTAAAATATCTGCTGTTTATTAATATGGCTACTCTCTAAATCATTGCTTATATTCATTAAAAAGGACACAATGATAACTTAAAAATAATTGATATAAAGAATCTGTTCAAATTGTAGAAAAGGATATTTGAAACTGCAGGGGAAATTCCCTTGCTATTATATATTGCTATATGTAATACATTTTATTTTTACAGTATTGTCTGTTATATGAAAGGTTTATTTTTGTTGACCCTTTCAGATCATGTGATATTCTTGTTAGAAATGTTTGTCACATGATACGATTGAAAATCATTTATTGTTCTTGTTTGTGTACAGATGTGAAGTGCTTAAATTTTAATGTTATAAGAGAGGTTGTTAATGTGGCATTATTGTTTGTGATTGAAAATCATGTGATGCATTGTTGTGTGATGAATTCATGTTATGTCCTTGTTACTTATAAAAAGTCATATGATGTCCTTGTTACTTACGAAAAGTCATGTGATGTCCTTGTTACTTATGAAAAGTCATGTGATGTCCTTGTTACTAACAAAAAGTCATGTGATTTATTTGTTAGTGTCAGATGTTAACATAGGTTGTGTTGTTTTCATTTATATTCCATACACATTTTCATCTTCTTGTTAAAGCGGCACAGTTGATGCTAAAATAAATATTTTAAGACATGAAATGTGTTATTTCACTAAATGGATATAATGGCCCAAGAAAACAGTTAACAGACTTAAGCTGTATACTGTTTACGTGTTTTGTCTGCTGTTATTTAATAATATCTCACTAATGTTAGTCTACTTTGGGATGAGGCCAAATTACAAACTAAATACATCCTTTCCTGATGGCCAACAAATATTAATGCAAGCAATAGCAATAGTCCTGTTGCTTCTTTTCATTGTCTGGGTTGATAAGTTTATGTAATGTCATTTTATTATAGACTGGATAAAAAAAGTGAACTTGGATATCAATTTGAAGCAGATGTCAGAATACCATATCAGTAGGGCTAATGGAGTATTAAATATCAAGGATTATTTACAACTGTCACTGTCTTGTTTAAAGATTAAAACAACATGAAAATGGATGTCTAAAATTATCTGTCTCCAAGTCTATGTGTATGGTTTTAGAAAAATAAGTTATGTTCTACATTTTATATATATGGGCTTATTTCAAATTTTTAGCTCACTTGCCCAAAAGGGCCAGTGTGAGCTATTGCGATCATTAGTTGTCCGCAGGCCAGTGAGAGCTATTGTGATTATTTGTTGTCGACATCCTTCCATTACATTTGTACATTTTAATAAATCTCAGAAAATACTGAAAACATTTAGTCAAACTATACAGGAAGATGTATAGGATGTCCTTTACAAAAATAGACCATTTCATTCATATCTTATAAACATGGGCACTAGTGCAGAAAAGGTTCCAATTTGATTATCTTCTCTGCTGAAGCAAATTGAAAGGAAACATTACAGGAATTTTGTGAGTCTGGTCTTTACTGAAGATCATTCACATTGTTCTGATGGCTACCAACATGGGACATACCGTATTCGACCTTATTAGTGCCCCTGCTCCAATAAGCGCCCCCTCACCCTTTTTCAAAGTCAAAATGCACAAGCGCCCCCTCAAAACTCCCAAACTGCCAAAATTTACTTACGTTTTTTGCCGATGTTTGAGTTTAAGCGGGTATATTATCGCCGTAATTTTAAGAAACAGAATGTTTACATACCTCCCACGACTCCTGAGTAACGATATCTATTTATTTATGCCGAATTCGCGTGATTAATTACTGTTACTTTCTCATTTATGCCGAATTCGCGTGATTAATTACTGTTACTTTCTCGTCTCACCACTATTTGAACAACCGGAAGTTAAAGACGCATTATAGAACTCAATAATAATGACGGTAGCGGACATGCATAAATTCCGGTTTTGCCGATTCAATTAAGCGCCCTGGGCGCTTATTGGGTCGAATACGGTAGTTTAACCTTTCGCATATTTTGATAATCTCTCCTGAAAAAGTAGAAAATACAACTAAATTGAAATGCCATGTTATATGGAAGGCCCTTTGAAAAGTCTTGCTTGTTTTGTTCTAATCGGATACAGCACAGATAATATAACACTGAAAAAAATTACTTTGATCATCTCCTCTGTAACTCCTTAATTGAAGCAAGTGTACTGCAATGATGTATGGAAGGTCCTTTACAAAAAGAGTTCTTTTCTTACAAATCCATCATCGTTGCCACCAGTATGCGACACAATTTGACACTTTACCTTGTGGGAAAACATACTTTAAACTAATGAATGAAATTCAAAGTACTGAAATGATTGAAATGATGTTTTGAGGCCTTAAGCAAAGGTTGCATATTTTATTAATATAACGTAGTTGTATGGTCATGGATGGTACTTATAAAAATTATCAGCTTTGACAAAATCATTCATTGGTTTGGACCTTATCTTTCATTGATTTACAAGGTCCAGCAAAGGTTTGTAATATATATTTTATGTTTTCCATTTTAATATCGTTATACATAACATATAAGACATTGTTATGTGCATTAACTAAAATATGCTTCTGAGTTAGTCATTGGGCCCTGTCTGGTGAAAATCAATAATTTGAGTACATTTTATTTAACCTCTATGTGATTTAGATGCTTCATTGAAAAAATAAATTAGGGAACCAAGGAAAAAATGATTGTGTTTGCTGTGACTTCTGTAAAACGCTTTATGATTAACCCTGAATTCAAGATGTGGCTTACGTGCATATCAATTATTGGAAGATGGTTGCCAACATATGACAGTGTGTGCAACAAACGATGCAACCAGACACCATTTTTATACCCCGCCACACGAAGTGGCGTGGTATTATGTGATACCCTCAGTCGTGTGACCGTCCGTCCGTCTGTCCGTCCGTCCGTCCCCCGAAGGTTTCCGACTGATAACTTTTGAAGGAAATAACACAGGGTCTTCAAACTTGGTATGCAAGTTGTTTACCACAAAACTTAGATCAAGTTCGATTTTGGGTTCAGAGGTCCAAGGGGTTCTGGAGTTATGCCCCTTGAAACTTTGAAATTTTGCAAATTTTAGGGTTCCGACTGATAACTTGTGAACGAAATAACGCAAGGTCTTCAGACTTGGTATGTAAGTTGTTTACTGTAACACTCAGGTCAAGTTCGATTTTGGGTTCATAGGTCCAAGGGGTTCTGGAGTTATGCCCCTTGAAACTTTGAAATTTTGCGAATTTCAGGGTTTCCGACTGATAACTTGTGAAGGAAATAACCCAAGGTCTTCAAACTTGGTATGTAAGTTGTTTACTACAACACTCAGGTCAAGATCGATTTTGGGTTCAGAGGTTTAAGGGGTTCTGAAGTAATGCCCCTTGAAACTTTGAAATTTTGCAAATTTTAGGGTTTCCGACTGATAACTTGTGAACGAAATAACACAAGGTCTTCAAACTTGGTATGCAAGTTTTTTTACCACAAAACTTAGGTTAAGTTCGATTTTGGGTTCAGCGGTACTCATAGTTCTGGAGTTATGCCCCTTTTAACTTAGAAATTTTGTGAAACATGGCAGGGTATCAAGTAATGCGCCATTACTATTTTTTACTGGTGTATGACACACAGTATACAGTATAAAAAAGTATACCAGATTTCAATCTAAATTCAAATATTACCCATAGTCTTTTGTGCATGCTTTTCACTGGTGCCTTGTAACAACCAAAGATGGTGCTACATATAGAATAAAGGTAGTTTTAAAGGGAAAATGTGCCCAACGTTTCGGCCAGTACGGCTTACTACTTCATCTGTTTCCCAAGTAAAATTACAAGTCAGACAGCGAGATCGCTTACATTTTCTAGTGCCCTTTAGAAAAGGGAAGAGTCTAAAACAGCACCTTGTCACTAGCTCTTTCAAGAGTGCTACTCCTCAAATTCCCTGTGAATTCAAGGGCACTAGAAAATGTAAGCGATCTCGCTGTCTGACTTGTAATTTTAGTTGGGAAACAGATGAAGTAGTAGGACCAGCTAACGTTTTCAAACTAAAAAATGGTTTCACCTGCACTACTGAAAACGTAGTGTATGCTGTTGGTTGCAAACTATGCCAGATGATCTATGTGGGCGAGACTTGTCGCAGATTAGGTGATCGCTTTGTCGAACATAAACAGAGCGTCACCAATGGAAAGGATTGCCCCGTAGGTGAACACTTTCGGCGACCCAACCACAGCATACATGACATGCATGTAACTGTCCTTTTACAAACTAGTGCGGGTGAGAAACAACGTCAGTTCCTTGAACAAAAAATTATCCATTTTCTAGGGACTGTTCGACCCTTTGGCATGAATGTTAAGAAACAATCCATTTTGTGATTTTACTTTTTTTTAAATTACGCTATTGCACAGTACAGTATACAAGTGTTTTCTTTTTGGATTAAGTTCAAGATTAAGCATTTATTTTTACAGGTGATTTTCGTTACACGTTAGTCGGTAGTCTTCTCTTGTATCCTCCACACCCTTTTCTATTTTTCTGTCCCGGTTGCCCCTAGAAGAAGGCCGTACTGGCCGAAACGTTGGGCACAGTTTCCTTTTAACCCGTTTCGGATATTTTAATTGTTTTTAGTGTGTATATTTTTGTTTAATTTTACCTTTTAATTGTGGCCTACCTTACCATTTTTACTTTGTTTATTTTTGTTAATTTATGTCCATTGTACAACATATATTTTTATATTCTCATATAAAAATTAAGTCACTTTGACCTTCTTTTCATGCATGAGTGACTTAGGTTAAAGTTTTTGCAAGAGTCCAGATCTGGGATACTACAGCTCGTAGATGAATAATATTTTGTATGTAGATGTGTCTTGTAAAGTTACAAAGCTCCAGATAAAAATTACGTTACTTTGACCTACATGTCATGCATGAGTGTGATCTTTAACAAAATAAAGATAGAAAAAAGAAGGGAAATGGAGAATGTGTCAAAGAGACAACGACCCAAAGGGGAGTAATAACAACTCAAAGCCACCATAAGATCTTCAATGAACGGCGAGAAAACCCAACATTCAACGGCAGGTCGGAGTCGGCCCCTGAATAAAGAGTAATCAAGTTCAGCAAAATAAACATCATCATAGACTCCTATAGACATAAAGTAAACTTAACTAGAAAAAAGACAAGACACACAAAGGCTTAATAAATTTCCTGATATAGGACAGGCGCAAACCTGCTGTGGCGGGGTTAAACTAGTTTTATTGGGCCCAAACCTTCCCCCTATTGCCAATGTGATAAATCAAAAAACAATCGTAACAACAGTAAAATTCAGTTGGCAACAGGACTGAGTCAATTGTGAAAAATAGTAATGGTGGATTACATGATACCCCGCAACGTTTCACAAAATTTCTAAGTTAAAAGGGGCATAACTCCACAACGATGTGTACCACTAAATCCAAAATTATACTTGGCCTGTGTTTTGTGGTAAACAATTTACATACCATGTTTGAAGACAGTATAAGTTATGAGTACAAAACCCTAAAATTTGCAAAATTTCAAAGTTTCAAGGGGCATAACTCCAGAACCCCTTGGACCTCGAAACCCAAAAATCAAACTTGACTTGAGTTTTGTGGTAAACAATTTACATACCAAGTTTGAAGACCTTGTGTTGTTTTGTTCACAAATTATCAGTCGGAAACCCTAAAATTCGCAAAATTTCCAAAGTTTAAAGGGGCATAACTCCAGAACCCCTTGGACCTCGGAACCCAAAATCACACTTGACCTGAGTTTTGTGGTTAACAACTCACATACCAAGTTTGAAGACTTTGAGTTATTTCGTTCACAAGTTATCAGTCGGACACCCTAAAATTCGCAAAATTTCTAATTTTCAAGGGCCATAACTCCAGAACCCCTTGGACCTTTGAA
This sequence comes from Modiolus philippinarum, assembly GCA_002080025.1. NCBI lineage: Eukaryota > Metazoa > Mollusca > Bivalvia > Mytilida > Modiolidae > Modiolus > Modiolus philippinarum. The sequence goes on along the minus strand of MJUU01004958.1, from coordinate 63,944 downwards.
CCCAAAATTGAACTTGACCTGAGTTTTGTGGTAAACTACTTGCATACAAAGTTTGAAGACCTTGTGTTATCATGGTTATTTCGTTCACAAGTTATCAGTCGGAAATCTTCGGGGGACGGACGGACGGACACACGACTGAGGGTATCACATAATATCTCGCCACTTCGTGTGGCGGGGTATAAAAATGAAACTAAAGTCTTTTTTTTACATGGTACCAAGTAGGAATGTTTTAGCTCACCTGGCTGTGTGCGCTTTTGTTATCATTTTGCGTCCTTTGTAAGTCCGACGTTAACTTTTTGTTCAAAGATCTTGTCTTCTGAAACATCTGGATCAATTGGATCACAATCATCTGGGAACATAGTTTGACATTGGAACTAATGGGGGGACACATTCAAAGATCTCCTCAGTTTGAAACGCCTGGACTATTTGGGACCAAACTTGGTCACAATGGTCCTAAGGTGGCCCTTGCAAAAAGGGTGTTTTTCTTCAGATCCGTGATATATCCAAGATGGCCGCCAACATTAGACCCTATTGGAAAACAAATTCGAAGATCTTGTTTTTTGAGATTGTTGAGCCAATTAGAACCAAACTTTCAAGTCTTTAAGTGGTCCCCTGCAAAAACAGTGTTTTAGGCCTGGTTTAATCCAGCAGGGAAGATGATTTAGCATTGGGTCGTATGTTAAAGTACATTCAAAGACCTTCTCCTCTGAAATGGCTCAGTCACTTGAAAACCAATTTGGGCCACAATGGTCTTTATGTTGTTCCATACAATTTTTTTCTTCAGGTTCACTCTCCTGAACCTTTTGTCTCGTCTTTTTAGTACAGATGGCTGATGTGTTCCACCACTAACCTAACTTGTCATGTTAATGAATAGAGTGAAGAAAAGCTGTTAATACTGTTGAAGTGGTTAAGTTCATTTGAAGACAGATATTTTGAAAATCTTTTGTTTTTTAGTTTATACATCTGATTCGCTCTGCTTTCTGTATGTGCTTATTCAGACCATATCTTGAGAAAATTCTTTTCCCCGAGGGTAGTCATGAAAGTAATGAACTACAGTAAGTGAGAACCGAACCGTCAGTCAAAAGAACGAACAATCCATGGGCAATTGTAACATTGGAAACACTAAGAAACAAGGACACCACTTGAGTACAGGATAAAAAAAGACATACAGATGAACAAAGGTGTATTGTTTTGCTTCAAGCTGACCCAGTGACCTCTGACTGCAACGGCTGACAAAAATGTTTCTCCAAAATGTTTTATATTTATAACAGTAAAGCAACCTATGTAGTAGACGAATTAATAGAGTTTATGCTCAGTCATGATTATATGATGATATCTAGAATTTGTAAATTTGATAGCGTAGATCTAACGTAGATCGAAACGGTTACCATTATACTGGATTATGTTTAAGGAAATCATGTCAGAGGCCTCATCCATCTCAGTTCGGTCATGTTTTGTGAACGTTACCAATGGACGGCCAGCAACAAAGGCCGGTAATCCTACACCAATGATTCCAACCTTAAACAACCTATTCTAAATTGGAAAAGGTGCTGGGTGACTCTGGGTGCTTTTAACTAAGCAATAAACGTTAGGTGACCCATACAGGTCAGAGCGAATCCATATATTATATGTTAAGTTTGGAATAGAAGAGTAGCTTCTTAGTAAAAAGAAACGATGATTAAGTCGTATTTTACCCAAAATCAAAGTTCTGACTTACTCTTAATTTGGCGCTAGGAAATTAAGTATAGTTTTAACTCGACGTTGGTGTTGTGTGTCTTCTTTACTTTTGTGTTAAAGAGAGTGCACTTCTGGGATTTGATGTCAAATACGGAATGCTGCTGTAGGGCTCCTTTTGAAAATTCTTTTCATTACTTCTTAGAAATATCAAAGATGTTCACTGATGCAGAATCTAACATGGTTACAAGCAATGTGTCACAACTGTGAGATGCTGAAAATGAACGTATTGTTAAACTAGTTCATAATAATATTAAAAGGGACACATCGACATCTTTTGGCATGATTGCAGTTCATACTTGCACAGACACACAAGCAACGCCATTAATACTTTTTCTTTTTGTCCATTGTTTATTCCCCCTCCTATACTGTTTAATCTTTTATTCCGTGTATTCTGTGCAAATCCTTGTTGCTATTTTGAGTCAACCAAAATATGAGTAACTTTGTTCTAATTACAGCTATACTATGTTTCATTTCCGTCTGTTGTAGTCATAGCAGTTCAGAAAACAGGATGATTTGTTTTGATACGCATATTCGATGTAACAAAATGAAGCTTGTCAAGCATGAATCAGTCACTAGACTCCACTGTGTTTGACATTTGGTCCATAGAAAAAAGCATTATTTCAGCGTAGTCGTAGAAAACGTTCTAATATGCTTCGAATATTATACCTGCTGGACAAAATGTTAAACTTCAAGCAATCGATATCTTTTTGACATAGTATTTGTGCTACTTTGATAAGCTAAGAATAGAAAGTTGATGAACAATTATACACGTATGTACATCAGTGAACATTAAGCTATACTTAAGTCTTTGTTACATTATGTCCAATCTTAGATGTGTTGTTCCACTATTAATATGTTTACAACAGTCGATACAAATTTTGATAGAACGTGACATTCGAGAAATTCATTATGGTTCCACAATGCAAAGCAGATCAAAGGTCATCAAAAACAACAAATGTTAAGTTTTCTTGTGCTTACCGTCCGATGTATATCTTCTGTGATTACACGTGGAAGTCTAGACCAAAAAGAGGCTGGGGATTCTGTAGAACTTCCTCAACACTTTGGTCAAATTGGGTCTGACTAAATACTAGAAATATCGCGTTTTACAGACCATGGTGCGTTCGTCCCCATTCTTAGTTCTTTATAGCGGAAAAAATTAACGAGAAGAAATGTCAGGCGCGGATCCAGACAATTTGAAAAGGGGGGTTCCAATAAGAAATGAGGGGAAATTTCGGCGAGCGGAGCGAGGCGCGAAAATTTTTAGGGTATTTTCATAGTAAAACACCAGGATATTCATTAAAATATATGATTGTCCAAGAAAACCCCCCCTTGGATCCGCCAATGAATGTACAAAATTTAATAATCTGTAAAATGAAAATTTCTTGGCAGAAAAAGTTTAAGAGAAACATGTAACCTGCTGACCGATACACGCGGGCAAAACGATATGCCCTTGACTTTTCGTCGTAGGTGCATAAATTCCATCTCAACTGCCCAAATGGTTTTTTCGTTGCCCAACTTTTCTCATAACTTAGTACCCTGCAGTCATTTCAATAAAAGCTGTCGGTCAACGAATAGTCCATGCATGCAGGAAGCAAATCACCGACATTCTTGATTGTCTGTATGCTTCTCTATTTCATCTTGTACGAGGAAATACTGTTTTATGATATATTACATAATGGTTCAAACCTCATTGTATATGTACAAAACAATATATCATCGTAAATGTCCTGTCAAAGTGTTTGTTTTTTTTTTCCTTCAGTCTTTGCTATTTTATCTACTAAATCTGTTCGTTTTGGCTCTGCACGTTTAAACGATTTGACAAAATACGTTATAAAAAGGACCCTAAAGTCAGGCTAATATCTCATCTAAAAGTCAGAACAATTTATCAAGGATCTTATTTATTAGATAAGGCCCGTATCAAGAGGAATAAAAATGATCTAAACTTTAATCAGAATGATTTCTTTAATCAAGTCCGTATCAGAAACTATAAGGTAGAAATTGATTTTTAGCCAGGTCCGTATCAAAGATAACAAGGATCTAAAAAAATTAGACCCGTAATGAGGAAAATAACATGGATCTAAAAGTCAGACTATCAGACCCTTATCAAGCAAGATGCCAAATATCCCTGCTCTACAAAATTTACAGGACATCCAACGTTATCAAGTTTACAAGCGAAGAACTAAACGGTCCCAATGAATGTGGTAAAATGCTTAAAACTTAAGGCCTATTCAGGGCAACTTTACTTGATCATACTTATATTTTTAGTATTTATCTAGACTTCATTGTAACACTCTATTTACTATACAAATATTTACTAATTATATAGAACTGTATATCATTTAAGAAATCACTAAAACTCATCAATATCTAAAAAAATATTAAATAACTGCAACCGTTGTTAGCTGCGTTCTGGGTCGATATTTTACCTGTATTTCAACACCTTTATATAGATATCCATCTTGGATAATCAGACTTCAAAATGTCTTTGTTAGTAACACAGTAGTGGTTTTGGCCAATGTATTATGTTTTATGTTAATTCATATGTCTTTTGGGCTCCAGCTGCAAACAAGAATAAGTCAGGGATCAACTTGCGTGTACCTGTGTTAAAATCAATAGCTTTGTGAGATGATGCTTTTGAATTTAATTGGACGTTTTCAAAGAAACAGTTGATGCACGTTGGCTTTTATGGGTTATAAGCAAAGAAACGTAGATATGGGCTATTCTGGAGCCACTGTAGCGTTATAGTGGTTAAATTTGAGGGAGTTGTCTTTTTCGATTATTTCGTGGTTGGGAATTAAGGAAAACAGGAGAGCATCGAGTTTCAACACCTTAATTCAGTTAAGTTCAACAAAATTTTTATCCATAGTAGTCTGTAATTTATTTTCAAATATATTTTCTCCTCAAAACGAAAGAGATGTATACATATAATACTAGCCACATTAACGATAAAATATGTAAAATAAAAAATGAAAATGTAAAATATCCGTAATATGATAAATGAGAGGTTATATATTTGTAATTTAAAACTCGTACAAACTATTTTATTGTCACATAGGTATTGGAGTGGATCCATTGGATATTGCTATATTTTACTACGGCAAATTACCTTTCAAACCTTCCAATTGAAGGATTAACTGTCGAGGTATATGATAATATTTACATTCTTTTGGAAAGATTATTCGATATAATTTGTTTATTAAATTCAATAGGTGGTCTTAAGGCAGCTGGCATGTTAGAAACCTAGGACCGTATACTACCTGTAACGTGTTGTGGATCTGGCCATGGAGTGATAACAAAGAATGCGATGAATAAGTGGATTAAAGTGAATTCAATGTTAATCGTACCTTTGTGGATTATAAATGGTTGTTTTTGTGGTTGAAAGCTAGGACTTAGTTCTTTGTAATAATTAATTCAATTAGCTGCAGATGATTCAGTGCATAAAAAATAGACCTCCAGTGTATTTTGCATTCCCTACAGAATTTATCCCTATTAGAATATTTGATGTAAGAGTAGTGGGATTTCATTGACATCCAGGAACAACGCGTAATAAATTGCGTAAAAATACGTTGAAATGGATGATAAAATATATTGCAATAAGAGATGACATGCATATTAAACATTTATAATGATAACAATTTGTATGTGAAGGACTATCTCCCCGACTTTTTCCAGTATACTTGGTGATACACTATGGTGAAAACGTAATGCCAAGCATTATCAAAAAACTATCAGGACGTAGAGCTTCTAACAAACCCATTGAACTGTTGTCTCCAAAGCCGTTCGTTCCTTCTCATCCGACAACAAATGGGGATATAAATCATGATATTCACCAGGAACTTAGTGCTATAGCAAATAAAGCTAATCCTGGTCCAAAATGGAAAGTATTCAGGACAGTTACCAAGCCCACACCAAAGACTGTCCGAGCTCCACGTCTCCGGTATAATCGGACACCAGTCAGACAAACGGTTGGAGGGGAATGGGCACTAAGACAATGTGAGGTTAGTTATTTTAATTACCTTTATGTTTGAAATTTTTGCAGTGTCACTGTAGGTCTGGTCAGGTCATTTTCAACTTTTAATCAAATTAAGCGGTAAACTTAACATTTTAGGGTCTTTACAAATCAGAACTACGAATTTCAAGAACCATGCAGGGACTAATAAATACTATATTTGTCTCACCAAGAACACATATTTGTATTTGTTTTTTTTTTTAGTTGAGATTAAATTACTTTCTTGGATGTTCCATTCTGAGGTCCATGCAAGATGCACGTACACGACATTATACGACAACATAAATGCAGCCTGTGTGCTGTTTGGCTGTCCCAATATCAGATTTGCAAACCTTGTTTTTATAACTACAATATAATATTTAGAACGGAGAAAAAAAAATATGAAAGAATATTTTCAAAAGAACAAATATTACAGTAAACGTAGTTTAACTCATGATTGAGTATATCGGGTCATACTTCTTGTTAATAAGGGACATTCTTAAAATATTGGAGGGCGTTCCTCACATTGTTCATTACTACACACCTATTATTGAACATTATAGAGAAAAAAGCGAAAATAATCTGGATTCAAACCAAATAGGTCATGCACAACAGCTTAGCAGGCATTTATAATTATTATTGAAAGAGAGATCATAATATAGATTATATATAGATAACTGTGTTGACAGATTGGAGTGTCAGGTGTATTAGAATATCTGGACCAAGAAATAACAAATGAACATAAACAAAAGACCAAAATTCTCTATATGTTTCACATTTAGTTGAAGAAAAAAGACATTATATAGACTGCAGACCAGTTTATATGTCAGGGTAATCCAGATCCTGGGTATGTCAAGGTAATCCAGATTCTTGTATGTCAAGGTAATCCAGATTCTGGTATGACGGGGTATTCCACGGTCATTCTGGTTACTCAGGATTTTCCAGATTATTCCAGGTTCCAGTCCAGATTATAGTTATGTCAGGGTATTCCAAATTTTGGTATATATGACATGGTACATTGTAATCCGATTTTGGCATATGGATTTTGGTTATATCAGGGTTATCCAGATTCTGATATGTCAAGGCAGGTTCCAGTGGGTAACTCACGGTAATCTAGATATTGGTTATGCCAGGGTATTCCAGATTCTATTATGTCAAAGTAATCCAGGTTCTAGGTGTGTCAACATTATCCAAATTCTACGTATGTCAAGGTAATTTCAGATTCTGGGTATGACATTGTAATTCAGGTTCTGAATTTGGGTTATATCAGGGTTTTCTGGATTCTGATATGCAGTCAGTGCCTTAATTTAGCCACTAGCCCTATGCCCGAGACTAGTAAAATCAGTCTCGGGCTAGTAAAAATTTGAAGTCACTAGCCCGATGGGCTAGTTAAAATTGTACCTTAATAACAAAGAATCTTCTATAAGGGCCAGTGAAATTGAGTTCGGGCTAGTACAACACAGGACATTACTAGCCCCTTCGGGCTAGTGAATGAAAAAGTTTTTGGCACAGACTGGATATGTCAAGGTAATCAGATTCTGGTGTCAAGGTAGTCCAGATTCTGGTATGATAAGGTAATCCAGATTATGGTTATGTCAGGGTATTCCAGATTTTGGTATATATGACCAGGGACTATACATCAGTCTGTGCCTTTAGCCACTAGCCCTACGCCCGAGACTAGTAAAATCAGTCTCGGGCTAGGAGAAATTTGAAGTCACTAGCCCGGTGGGCTAGTTAAAATTGTACCTTATTAACAAAGAATCTTCTATACGGGCTACTGAAATTGAGTTCGGGCTAGTACAACACAGGGCCTTACTAGCCCCTTAGGGCTAGTGAACAAAAAAGTTTTTGGCACAGACTGATACATTACTGTCCCTGATATGACAAAGTATTCAGATTTCGGCATGTCAAGCCAGTAATCTAGATTTTGGTTATATCAGGGTTTTCCAGATTCTGATGTCAAGGTAATTCAGATTCTGGATATAACAAGGTAATCCAAATTTTGCATGGGTTGATGTCAATGTTATCCAGATTCTGGTTATGTCAAGGTAATACAGATTCCCGCACCGAGATTCTAGTTATGTCAAGGTAATACAAATTCCCGTACAGATTCTGGTTATGTCAAGGTATTACAGTTTCTGGTTATGTCAAACGGGTAATAACCCGTAATGCAGAGCTGGTTCTGGTTATGACGGGCAAAGGCGTATATTTAGAATATACGTCTTTGTGAAAGGGCAGACAGAGTCAGAATCAGAATAGAATCTTGCAGAATCAGAATATGTTATTACTAAATTAGGGCCCCAGGAGGCCATGATACATCAAACATTTATAATTGGTACCACATCCTTCATAGCGATCAGCTAAACTCGGATGTAATCCCCCGTGTAAAACTGATCCGATTGTTAAACCAATACACAATCAGAATGACGCGGATAAGAATACTGAACAGTAAAAGAAAGTACACGTTCAGTATTCTTTCCGCGTCATTCTGATCATTATAGGATCAGTATAACGCGGAAAATTACACCCGAGTTTAGTTGATCGCTATGAAGCCATTGAAGGGTGTGTGATACAATATTACAGAAAACGCTATATATATATAGAACATGATAAATAGTTCATGCAAGGACGTATATTTAGATATATCTAAATATACGTCCTTGGTTCATGTAATTTAATTAAATGTCTCTGATTCTGGTTATGTCGAGGATTCCCTTCTGATTTGAAATTGGCATCATCAATGACTGCAAAAATACTTTTAAGGCAGTGGCTGCGCGTCCACGCCGCGTGCACGCGTAGCCCGCAGGCTGCCCGTACACGCTTCCGGTTTTTGTATAGAAAAGGAATCCTTTCCGGATATTCGGATGAAAGTATCAGAAATTATAATTTTTATATAAAGATAGAGCGAGTTCCAAAACACTTTAATGTGGTTAAACCTTATGAAAAGTTGTTATTTATCTAAATAAATGATCACCTCCGAGCAGATCAATAAAAGAAATGAAAAATGAAAAATATTAATATGAAAACGGACATGTGCAAGCGTTGTTCTACAGGATTCTTAGCTGAACATTTCATTAGGCTGATTTTTTAAAATCATTTTGCCAGTTATGGCATTTGTAAAATAGTTTGAAAACGGAAAAAGACGTCAAATCGTAGAGAATGTCTTTGCATGAACCAGGACTTACACTAAATGAAGATGAAAACGTTAGAACAGGTGTCCATCTATAGTGGGAAAATGTTTTTGCCGACCTCACTAAAACAAAGACCAAATGCAAAATATTTCCTTTTTTTAAATCTATACACTTAATAAAAAAACTTTTCATAGCAATAATGTCTATCACAAGTTACTGGCACAAAACTCACAGTTCTGGAATTAAATATTCACCATGATACTTGGCCTCGTTTATCTTCTTCTCGTGTAAATAATTGTAACTTTACTTTATAATTATTTTATTGTCTCTAAAAAGAAAAATACAAAAGGATTGGGAACAAGTTGTTTCAACTTACTAGTCCCTCTCCTTAGACATATAATACAATATTGACACAGAACAAGATGACTAATAATCGTTACAAAGGATGACTATATATATATTAAAGTTAAAATCAAATAGTTTGCCGACTGAATATATATATACATATGTAGTGTATAAAATTTCAATTTACACTGAATCAAAATAGAAATAATGAATTAAAGAACAAAACGACATCAAATTAATTAACAGAAACGTTTAGATAAACGAATGAATTTTTGAACTGATCTAAATAAAGTTTTGTTAATTTCATCATCAACATCACTACAACCAAAGAGAATGTTTTCTACAGTTATTGGGACAAATTCTTTAATATTGTCAAAACATGTAGATCTATCTAACTGATACAAAGGACATTTTAAGAAAAAATGAATAGCATCTTCATACAGATGACCACATATACAACACTAGCGGCATCATTTTTCAAATTAACTCGAAATAAATCAACATTTAGTGCACTACATCTATGCCTAAGTTTGGTATGAATGATATTAATTTTTCTATCACCAAAAGTGTAATATAAAGGAACCTGAATAGGTTGACCTTTAATGACTTTCCTGAATCTTGAATATGATGGAAGGTGCCTGACATTAGTAGGCAAGGAATTCCATAAATTCAATGTAGAAGGAAAGAAAGAAAGATTTAGAGAATTGTAAATTTGACCGTGGCTGAAGGGAATCTTATTTCCTTTATTTTCTTGAAGCGACTATCGCAAAGTGACTGTTATAAAATGCCAATATGACGACGTGGACTTTCGAATTTGTATTAATGCGACAACCCGCATGATCCAATAATTCAAAGCATTGTTATTGTAAATTTCAATATAGTTAGTAATTATGCGGAGAATAAAAGTTATATCTGCAAAATAGAAACTTTTCGGGATTTGATTTTTTTAATTTAAAATTCCAGTTGACGCATAAAACTATTTTTTAATTTGAAAAGGTAGATTGTAATATCAAAGTTTGCCGGAAGGTCCAGTGGGAAGGTCAAGCAATTATAAATTCTCCGCTTTTAATACAAGAACCGGAAGCGTGGACGCGCGGCCTGTGGGCTACGCATCCACGCGGCGTGGACGAGCAGCCACTACCTACTTTTAATGGTCAGAAGTTCAGAAAATCTTTCCTTCAACAAACCGTTCGGCCGTCATGATGAATGTGTTAGGACTTCATAATATTTGTTCCATCAGGATAAAGTGTTAGAGAATATTTGTTCAAACGGAACAAATATTATACTATTTGTTCCTTACGGAATAAACGTTCCAAAATATTTGTTCCAAAAGAACTTTTGTTATGCGGAACAAATATACGTTGACACGGCACACAAGAAAAATTTCCCGCGCTTTTCATATGACAAAATGTCAATTCAGATGTATCAAAAACGTTTTATATTGATTAAAACGATATCTATACATATGAACCGACATTTTTTTCTCAGTTTTGTTCATTTTAATGCAAAAATATATGCTCGGGCGCTAAATATATGCTCTCGGGCGCTAAATACCGTCTCGGGCGCTCTCGGGCGCTTTTTAGTATGACCGCTTTTTGTGTACTGGCGATACATGATGGTCCATGATGCAGAGATGAGATATGATTGCAAGTTCCCTCATTGTGACGGGTGCCAGGGTTTCCCCATTTTAGCAGCAGTGTCTCTTATTGAATCTTTATGATAAATCTCAAATATTGCTTCGAACCTGACAAAGATCAGGATGGAGATGTCCGAGTATAGCGGATCCCCTTTTTTCTGCCAGCCTTTCTGGAATTTTACCCCTTATTTCTTTCAAAGGTGCAAAAACCATGGAGTTAATGGGCCATTCCATTTGATATCTGACAAGGAAGGGGGGGGGGNGGTTGATGGGACATTTCTTATAAACCCTAGAATCCTTGAAGAAGGCTAAATAACAGATGTAGTAGCCCCCCCAAATCCGTGCCTGACACCAAGCTCTAGTGCAGTGGTGGAACATCTTTGCAATGGAACAAGGGAAAAGGGAATTGACAAGTAAGAATGAAAGGAAAAGGGTTTAGCAGGATGTGGGATCATGAAATTATACAATTACTTTAGTAAATGAGGACAATGCCTTAATGACCTTCATCGTTAACCTTAAAACACCTCTTTTCAGCTATCGTTAATGTACTAACATTAGTTTGGAAAATTAATTCTGTATCTGTATCTGTAAGAATACGTCTCAGGATCCCATGTAGGGTTTGATGAGATGGGAGAGAGCGCCCTTTAGTTGCGCATAGCTGCTAGCTCAGACTTAAAGCCTAGGTTACAGCGGAACTATAGCACATACAATATTATCCTCTAGGTGGTTCCAGTCTATTGCAGTTAATTCTTGCTTAAAGTGTAACAATATGCTTGATGTAGAGTTGCAATTTCATCATATCATACATTGTGTTGTCATAGATCCCAGCTTTATCCTGTGTGACTGTAACTGTAAATGTGGCTGTAGTGACATTTTCCACGAATTTGAATATATTTGTAGAAGATTATGCTTTGCCTTACTCCTCTGAAACAAAAATGCCAATTGGATCCAAACTGTGTTACAATAGTCATTGGATGGTCCTCTTTGAAAAATTTGTTAGCAACACCAAGTTGGCTGCCAGCAGGGAACTTTGTATAACATGGGAAAATATGCATTATCACCTCTGAAACTACTTGGCCATGGTCACAATTGTCTTTTGTTGATTTGAACTTGGTCCCCTTTAAAAAAAATGTGTTATTAAGTCCAATTCAACATCCAAATTTGGTGGCAGCAGGGAATTAAGTTTAACATTGAACCATATTAGAAGAATTATTCAGCTCTAATACAAGAAAGCCAGTTGAATCCAAACTAGGTCACAATATTCCTTGGATGGTCACTGAAATATGTGTTCCACAATTCTGTACCTCATTCAAGATGACCACAGACAGGAGCTTAAACATTGGACTTGTTGGGAAAACACATTCAAAGAATAGGTCTCCTTTGAACTACTTGGTCAATTGGAACCAAACTTGGTCACAATTGTCCTTAGTTGGTCTCTTTTAAAAATGTGTCTAGCAAATTTACATCTAATCCAACTTGGAACTTTTTTTAACATTGGACTTAATAGGAAAACACATTAAAAGCCCCTCTCCTCTGAGACTACATGACCATTTAAATCCAAACTGGTACAATGGTTCTTAGATGGCCCCTTTAAAAGAATGACCAGTAACTGTAAGTCTTGAACCCATCCAAAGTGGTTTCCATCTGGGAAATATTTAACCCTTGGACCAAATAGCATTAAGGTCTATTAACAGAAGTGAAATTAGGCCAGTAATATTTTGGTTATTTGGATTGTCTGTATCAGCCATGACCCAGGTAAGCAATACAGGCTATTAAGAGCCTCTTCATAAGCATCCTTTTTTGATTGCAAGAGTAATACACATTCCTCAAGAGATACAGCATTTTTAGTCATTCGTCTTACAGAGCTTTTGTACCTTTATGTCACTTAAATATTTGTTTTACAAGTATAACTTACCAAAAAGCAACATTTCATTTACAAACGATCGAGTTTAAGTCATGTATTTTCATAGTGGTTGATTAGTAGTGGTCAGATATGTAATGCATAAAGTAAAATGAAAATCTAATTTTGACCTGTTTGAAAAAAATTGATGAAAAATGAGATATAAAAATAGAATATTTGGTCTTAAGCATACTGTTAATGATTAAATTCTGTTTGACTTAGTTCAGTGAGGGGGAGTCAGCCTTTTTATACGACCGCAAAAATTTTGCGGTCGTATATTGGTATGGTGTTGGTGGCGTCGGCGTCCGCATCGGCGTCTGTGGACAGCATAACTTTGCTTCTAGTGGACGGATCATTATGAAATTTTAGTATGATGTATCTTATCACACACACATAAACAGAGGTTTTAATTTTGAGTTGATGGCCCTGCCCGTTTTAGAAAAAGGGGCCAAAAAGGGGTGAAATTGGGTATTTTCACATTTTTGACTGTAGAATCTTTATTAATTATTGGATTTTGATGGGGTTTGTTTCAGTGTGCTCCTGAGGAAATTTCCAATCAGAGGTATGCCAACAGATTTCACGTAGCATGTACCGCTCACGAGATAAATGGGGCCCAACAGGGGCAAATCTCAAAAAAAAAATTTTTTTTTTTATTTTTAGTCCGATTTTGATGCAGTTTTTTTCAATGGATTCCTTGTGAAAAATTAATATGGCGCTCAGCTATTAGATTTTTTATAACTTGTTTCCTTTCCTAGCTATGAGGGGCCAAACGGAGCCAAAATTGCGAATTTGCAGATTATGTAGAATTTTATTTTTCATCGGATTTCAATGGGGTTTTTTTCTTTGGATTCCTCTTGATCTAAACTTTCAGTTATATGTTCGTTTCCGAGCTACAAGGGGTCAAAGGGGCCAATGTTGCAATTTTTCTTAATATGTCAAATCTTTATTTTTCATCTGATTTTGAAGGGATTTTTTTCTTTGGATTCCTCTTGATCTAAGCTTTCAGTAGTATGTCAACNAAATGGGGATATAAATCATGATATTCACCAGGAACTTAGTGCTATAGCAAATAAAGCTAATCCTGGTCCAAAATGGAAAGTATTCAGGACAGTTACCAAGCCCACACCAAAGACTGTCCGAGCTCCACGTCTCCGGTATAATCGGACACCAGTCAGACAAACGGTTGGAGGGGAATGGGCACTAAGACAATGTGAGGTTAGTTATTTTACCGTTGTGTTTGAAATTTTTCTTTGCAGTGTTACTGTAGGTCTGGTCCTTTTCAACTTTTAATCAAATTAAGCGGTAAACTTAACATTTTAGGGTCTTTACAACTCAGAACTACGAATTTCAAGAACCATGCAGGGACTAATAAATACTATATTTGTCTCACCAAGAACATATATATATATATATATATATATATATATACTGCTTAGCATTTGTTTTTTTTTTAGTTGAGATTAAATTACTTTCTTGGATGTTCCATTCTGAGGACCATGCAAGATGCACGTACACGACATTATACGACAAAATAACTGAACCTGTGTGCTGTTTGGCTGTCCCAATATCAGATTTGCAAACCTTGTTTTTATAATTACAATATAATATTTATAACAGAGAAAAAAATATTAAAGAATATTTTTCAGAAGAAAAAATATTACAGTGAATGCAGTTTAACTCATGATTGAGTATATCGGGTCATACTTCTTGTTAAAAAGGGGCATTCTTAAAATATCGGAGGGCGTTCCTCACATTGTTCATTACTACACACCTATTATTGAACATTATAGAGTAAAAAGCGAAAATAATCTGGATTCAAACCAAATAGGTCATGCACAACAGCTTAGCAGGCATTTATAATTATTATTGAAAGAGAGATCATAATATAGATTATATATAGATAACTGTGTTGACAGATTGGAGTGTCAGGTGTATTAGAATATCTGGACCAAGAAATAACAAATGAACATAAACAAAAGACCAAAATTCTCTATATGTTTCACATTTAGTTAAAAAAAGACATTATATAGACTGCAGACCAGTATATATGTCAGGGTAATCCAGATCCTGGGTATGTCAAGGTAATCCAGATTCTTGTATGTCAAGGTAATCCAGATTCTGGTATGACGGGGTATTTCACGGTCATTCTGGTTACTCAGGGTTTTCCAGATTATTCCAGGTTCTGGGAATGTCAAGGCAATCCAGACTCTGGTATTTCAAGGTAGTCCAGATTATAGTTATGTCAGGGTATTCCAAATTTTGGTATATATGACAAGGTACATTGCAATCCGATTTTGGCATATAGATTTTGGTTATATCAGGGTTATCCAGATTCTGATATGTTAAGGCAGGTTCTTGGGTAACTCAAGGTAATCTAGATATTGGTTATGCCAGGGTATTCCAGATTCTATTATGTCAAAGTAATCTAGGTTCTAGGTGTGTCAACATTATCCAAATTCTACGCATGTCAAGGTAATTTCAGATTCTGGGTATGACATTGTAATTCATGTTCTGAATTTGGGTTATATCAGGGTTTTCTAGAGTCTGATATGTCAAGGTAATTAGATTCTGGTATCAAGGTAGTCCAGATTATGGTTATGTCAGGGTATTCCAGATTTGGGTATATATGACCAGGAACTATACATTACTATCCCTGATATGACAAAGTATTCGGATTTCGGCATGTTAAGCCGGTAATCTAGATTTTGGTTATATCAGAGTTTTCCAGATACTGATGTCAAGGTAATTCAGATTCTGGATATAACAAGGTAATTCAGATTTTGCATGGGTTGATATCAAGGTTATCCAGATTCTGGTTATGTCAAGGTATTACAGGTTCCCGCACAGATTCTAGTTATGTCATGGTAATACAAACTTCCCGTACAGATTCTGGTTATGTCAAGGTAATACAGATTGTGGTTATGTCAAACGGGTAATACAGGGCTGGTTCTGGTTATTACAGGCAAAGGCGTATATTTAGAATACACGATCTTGTGACAGGGCAGACAGAATCAGAATGGCACTGGATACGGTTACACAGATATGTAACAATATACGGAAAATTATTGTTACACAAAAAATTAATATTCGGAGTACATTGCGGGATACGGAACTGATATTTTCTGTGTGTAACCGCTGAATAAAAGTCCATCGGGATGTCCATGTTATTGTTACACATTATTGTTACACAAACTATTTCGTTTATTCGAGAATAAAGGTATGGAATTTGACATTAGAAATGGATATTCTCAAATATAAATTGTGGTAAAAAATGCTTTTTATTTTGATATTTCAATCAGCAAAGTATTGTAATACAAAATACACATGAAAAAACTGGCAATACTTCAATACTTTGTTCATTTATTTTCTACGGCATTCGCTTCAAAACCAATAGCGCAATTTCGGTGAGGCTTTTTAAGACGGCACATTTTTGATGTTGCCATTCCAGACACCCGTCGCAAATGATGGATAGAAAGACGTGCACATCTGTGTTGCACACCTGAAATGTCCATTCCGCCAGGAACTATATAGCTATATATAGTCCCTGATTCCGCATGTTCCTTTTTCAGCAATTTTAATAAGACCCATGCACTGCTAAATGCAACAGATATTTTATGGGTCACACATGAATCACTAAATATACTTTGGACATAGGCGTACTTTGGTTATGTCGAGCGCCTTCAGATTTCGAAGCAAAGTTTCGACGCAATGAATCTAGTTATACAGTATCTTATATAGAATTGATATGCCTTCAAGGCAGCATTACTATTTTTTTTATTTGAGTTTCAATGCAATGAACATACTTGGTTTCATTTTAAATTTTAAAAAAAATCTTACGGTTTATTATTATTATTTGTTAAATTCTCAACAGTACCCTTAGATGCGAAAGTGTTATTCTGTTTAACAATAAGATGTGTAACAAATACCGGTCCCGTACCCGGCAATGTACTCCGAATATTAATCTTTTGTGTAACAATAATTTTTCGTTGTTGTTACATATCTGTGTAACCGTATCCAGTGCCTATTTTACTACTAAATTAGGGCCCCAGGAGGGCATGTACACTCAAACACTTATGATTGGTACCACACCCTTCATAACAATCAGCTAAACTCGAATGAAATCCTCCGTTTAAAACTGATCCTATTGTTAAACCAGTCTGTACAATCAGAATGACGCGGATCAGTATACTGAACAGTAAAAGAAACACACAAATCTTGCTGTTCAGTATACTATCCGCGTCATTCTGATCATTGTTGAGGGCCCCTCATTGTTTATTGGCCTAACCAGAGACATATAGATACATATGTATCTATATGTCTCTGGCCTAACAATAGGATCAGTATAACGCGGAAAATGTGGTACAATATTACAGAAAACGAATATCTCTTATCTCCTATATTGGGGGTGTAAGATCAAAGTCGACTGATCTGATCGGTCAATTCAGCTTTGTGATGTCACGCCGGATAAGAGAATAAGATAGAAGTAAATAGTTCATGTAATTTAAATGTCTCTGATTCTGGTTATGTCGAGGATTCCCTTCCGATTTGAAATTGGCATCATCAATCATTGCAAAAATACTTTTAATGGTCAGAACAAACCGTTCGGTCACTGCGTTCGGTAAGAAGAAGAAGAAGAAGAAGAATATTTATTTCCAATTCGGGCCGTCTCCGACATGTTACATAAAATCCAAAAGATACATAAAATTACTAACAACTATAATAATACAACAACAAATATATAAACATTATGACATCACAATAAACAAACAGTAATAACAAATTTACTAATTTTTTCTAAGATCTCGAGCTTTAACCTGCTGAGTGACTTCATGACTTTGAAAGTTCTGATCGTTTTAACGTACAATCATGAATAAAATTAGCTATTAATTCAATTATATTATTATCTTCATTTGACATTAACCATATCATTTTATTCTTTGGGGATAACAGTGTAAAGTTTTTACATGAGAGCTGGACTTCATCAAAAAGTTTTTTTCTTCCATGTTCATAACAACTGCATGTACTTCATCCTCTACTTCATTCGAATTACATAACTTACAAATTCGATTATTGACAGGGACATTTTTAATATCTTCCCCTTTCAATCTCTAATTGGTGGGCACTTATTCTAAAAGCTGTTAAGCATTTTCTGGTCTCTTTATTTTTTATGATTGACAAATATTTTTCTGCACAAAAATATGTTTTGAAAAGTGCATAAGTGCGTAATTTTCCCGTTTGGCTTTCAGCACAGTTTGATATTACATCAGCCCAACGTTTTTTATGTCTCTGTACTAGTTTATCCTTTACAATTTGTATAAGATCATCGTTATTAATTTTATTTTTATCTAGGCCTATGCCAATTTGGTGCAACAAAAAGTAAATTGATGAGACCCAGCTACTCTTTTTATTTTCGTACAACTTCTGACTTTTTTGAAATGCGTTTGATATTAATTGATCAGGTTTTGCTGCGGTTAACCGCTGGTAGAATTTGGCAGCAGTTAGAAATATATTTATAACGGGTATCGTCCAAGTTCGACCATAACAGCATCATTGGTTGATTTTTTATTAACTCCTAGTGAAAACTTTAGGAATTTCATATGCAATTTTTCACATAGCATATTTTCAAAAGATTTCTCAATTTTATATTCTTATTAGATTTAAATATTGAAGATGTTTGATTCAGGGTACCCCAGATTTCACACCCATAAGTTAAGATTGGCTGAATTGTATGATCAAAAAGATGTAAAAGTGTGTTAATGTTTGGTTTTATTTCACCAAGGCACTTTTGTAATTTAAAATGTGCTCTAACTGCACGTTTAAATAAATCCTTTTGGCAATGTGAAAAAGTTCCTGATGTTGAAAATAGAATTCCTAAGTATTTATATGATGTTGCATTTTCAAGCTCATAGTTATTTAAAAAGAATTTTGTTTTATCAAGTTTTTATCTGCGTTCGGTATACAAGAAAAATTTCCCGCGCTTTTCACATGATAAGTTATCTCCCTTTTTGTGTAACATGGATTTGATTGCAAGTTACCTCACTGTGACGGGTGCCAGGGTTTCCCCATTTTAGCAGCAGTGTCTCTAATTATTGATTCTTTGTGATAAATCTCAAATTTTGCTTCGAACCTGACAAAGGTCAAGATGGAAATGTCCGAGTAGCGGACCCCCTTTTTTTCTGCCAGCCTTTCTCAGAAAGTTTCAGGAATTTTACCCCTTATTTCAAATATGCAAAAACCACGGAGTTAATAAACGCATAGAAACCTTGAAGAAGGCTAAATAACAGAAAGCTTATATAATCATGTAATGAAAGCAAAAACATCATGATAACACACAATGTCATTGTAGTAGCTCCCTCCCCCCCCCCAATCCGTGGCTGACACCAAGCTCTAGTGCAGTGGTGGAGCATCTTTGCAATGGAACAAGGGAAAAGGGAGTTGACAAGTAAGAATGAAAAGAAAAGGGTTCAGCAGGATGTGGGATCATGAAATTATATAATTACTTTCGTAAATGAGGACAATGCCTTTGCCCTTCATTGTTAACCGTTAAACACCTCTTTTCAGCTATTGTTGATGTACTAACATTATTTAGGAACATTAATTCTGTATCTGTAAGAATACGTCTCAGGATCCCCAGTGGGCTTTGATGAGATGGGAGAGAGCGCTGTTTAGTCGCGCATAGCTGCTAGCGCAGACTTAAAGCCTTCCAGCGGAACTATAGCACATACAATATTATCCTCTAGGTGGTTCCAGTCTATTATTGCAGTTAATTCTTGCATAAAGTGTAACAATATGCTTGATGTAGAGTTGCAATTTCATCATATCATAGATCCCAGCTTTATCCTGTGTGACTTTAATTGTAAATGTAGTTGTACAGTGATATTTTACACAAATTTGAATATATGCTTTGCCTAATTACACATGCACAGATTTAGCCTCCTAAAAACTGTTCATAGTTCCAAGCGTAAAGAGCTATGAGAGCAAGCACCTCATAGGTCATTGCCAAAAACTTTTTAGTGTACAGATTTTACCTTTTATGAACATTTAAGTAAACTTTTTTTATTACTCGTAAATTAACGAGGTGAGCCTATACAGGCTGGAGTTTCTGGAAGACAAGACAAGATAATGGGTCAATATTTTATCATTAATCATCAAAATATATTAGCGTGATTAATGAAATTACTTGAATTTTGTACCATTATTGTTATTTGTAGAAAAAACATGTCCTTATTCATCAAAACATATTTTTGTAAAAATATTTTTATTAATTTTTATCGTGAAGCCATAAAAATTGCTGAGAACGTCATTTGGCCAAATTTTTTTACCATTAACTGTCATAAGGATACACCCATTCTTACCCTCTACTATTTGGCTATTGTGTAGGAGTTACCTCGCCATGTCCACAAGTAGCTTAAAGCAGGGGAAAAATTGATATTACCTTGAGGGGGAAAGGCTCTTTTTCGGGATGTAGGGATTGGTTGTTTTTAAGCTCAGGATTTCTTGATTTTTACGACTCAAGCTTTGGATTTCACCAGGAATCTGGATTTCATCAGTCTTTAAGTTTCTTTGTAGTTAAGTTCGTAGTAAGCAATACAGGCTCTTAAGAGCCTCTTCATAAGCATCCTTTTTTGAAAGATGAGCTTTTTTTGCAAGAGTAATACACATTCCTCAAGAGATACAGCATTTTTAGTCATCCGTCTTACAGAGCTTTTGTACCTTTCTGTCACTTAAATATTTGTTTTACAAGTATAACTTGCCAAAAAGCAACATTTCATTTACAAATGACCGAGTTTAAGTCATATATTTTCATAGTGGTTGATTAGTAGTGGTCAGATATGCAATGCATAAAGTAAAATGAAAATCTAATTTTGACCTGTTTGAAAAAAAATGATGAAAAATGAGATATAAAAACAGAATATTTGGTCTTAAGCATACTGTAAATGATTAAATTCTGTTTGACTTAGTTCAGTGAGGGGGAGTCGGCCTTTTTTCGGGATGTCGGGATTAGATGTATTAAAGCTCAGGATTTCATGGTTTTTATGATTTAAGCCCCGGATTTTGGGAAATATATTCACCGGGAATCGGGATTTCATCACTCTTTAAGTTTCTTTGTAGTTAGGGATTTCGAGATTTAGAAAAAACAAAGTCAGGATTTGGGATGAGACCCCATCCAGCTCCCCTCTTCAATACTCAGTAGACATTACCCTATGCTGTCCAAACTGCCAGAAAGCCTGCCATATAGAACTTTAATTTAGGTGCTTTGTGTTACAGTTGAACTTTGATGATTTAAACACCAAAGGGACCGGTGAAAACAGTTGGAGCTAGAGTGGTGTTTGAGCTATGAAGGTGCAACTGTGTTTGAATTTGAACTAAAGGTCCAGAAAAAGCCTTCAAGACATTCATAGTGTTCAAGTTTATATTGCAGCAGTGGTAGATTTAGGGGGGGGGCTTGGTGCCCCCACCCCCACCCCCCCACCCCCACCCCCACCCCCCCTTAGCAGAAAGTCTGGATCCCCAACAGTGCAGTTTGAGCTATTGAAGTTCAACTGTAGTTAAGTTTGTTTTATTCTTTGTGTCTTTTTTTATTAGGATAGAAAAATATGATTCTATACCTCAATAAATGGCTTACAATTTAATTTATATTCACATGTACTTATAAACAATAATACAAATGTTTGATAAAAATCGTCAGACTTTTTCGGAACTGTAAACTTTGATGACATCTCAATCTTTAACTGAAAAAATGCACAATGTATTAAAAAAAATATTGGGACCGCCTTTAGATAAACATAAAACAAATGCCACATGTTCCCTGTTCACAGATAAATCTTGTGTAATATATATTTTTGTTACAAAGTTATTTTTGAGCTTCATTTAAAGCCTATAATTTTATGGGAAAATATGTTATCTGATTTTGACAGATCTTGACAATTGTATAACTGTTATTTTTGGTAGTTTTGTCGTTTATGTATCAGAACATGTCCTCTATACAGTTAATATCTTTTCCAAATTCAGATATATCAGGATATTGTTCATATCTTAAGTAGTAAGAGTACGTAATGTGTCAATTTATGAAATAGCCATTCCTATAAACATATTGAATGTGTTTAAATGGCTTTGTTTATTGTTGAACCATGGACAATACTGTGGAATTACTTTCATTTGTGGACATCAAATTTCATTGTTTTTATAAATATAGCTATTTCATGGGTACTTGAATTTGTGGTTCCAAATTCTATGAATTGAAACTCTTGTGGAAAATGCATTTCAGTGGGAACTTTGATTCGTGGTCTTAGCGAACCAGGGAATCCATGAAAAGTGGAACCCCTAGAAGAATATTACTTTCACAGTAGATTATGTTAATACATTAAAAGTGAAAAAAATAGGGAACATAACCAATTAAATAAAGTTATATTTACTTTTCCATCTCCTATAATATCTGTAGTTCTTGACATATCCATACAAGGTAGTGGCGTAGCTAGACCCTGAATGATGTTGAGCCCAAATTGCGGCAGGGGGTCTTTGGGGCTGCTTAAGGCCCGCAGTGGGCCCAGGGCAAAACCCTTGTGGGGGCATGGGGGCGAAGCCCCCTGGATTTCCTGCGTTTTAGGTGTTTTGGGAAGTGGAATTGGAATGAAAAATGTTGAATTCCATACTGAAAATTATTTGATATTTTGTTTTAATTTTCATAGCTACAACTATTAACTTATACTGTCTAAAGTATAGAACTATATTTAGAAGTGACAGGTCAAGATGAAATACATACAATGTGATCCAAACAACACACAAGGGCCACAGTATAATGCATCTTTTGATACTGAGTATTTTAACCAGGGATTCTCTAGAATGGTCCATGTCAGTTGGCAAGAACATCCTGTTCTACCACGTAAGGTTCTGAAAGTAAATATTTTTATCAGAAAATAGGAAGCGGGATCTGAAAACAGTGGGGGAGGGCGACAAACAATTAGAAAAAACAGAGATGATAACTTGAAAAACTTTAGGGAAGCGATAATTCATTCCTGTGTCATTCTAATAAAATTATGCAGTTTTAGATAAGTATATGATTTGCTCATCATATGTTGTGAAATTTTGACATGAAGTAATTCGGTAGAGTCGGAACTAAGACTTTTAGTGATAACTCAACTATTCATTCGTTATGCACAATACACCCGGACAAACTGTACTGTGGGAATATGTGAGTTTTGTCACACGCACATTCATCCCACTAGCCAGATTTTTTTGTTAATATTTCAAGTCATATTATTTTAAATATTACTCTGACTTAAATTTGGTAGAATTGGACATAATCAAATGGTAGAATTATGACTTTACAACCCAATTATTATATTATGACTTGATGGAGGGGCATTGGTGTGCTCTGATGATATATCACGGGGTAAAGTTATCTAAAACGAAAATTTCTCAGAATCTGAGAGAATATTTTTGTAAATTCATTTTATGTCGGTTGGAATTGTATCTGTTACTAGTTCTGTATAGGATTACTATCAATTGCACTGTTTAATATTGATAATGTGGCTTGACGGATAATCTTCCCATTTTAATGTTAAAAGTTGAATTTTAACATCAAGTTTATTCAAATCGTCAATGGAAAGCTGTCCATATCAGGGTAGCTAGGACTGTGCTGCGAGTTTGTCGACGAGGAAGTAATCATAGGGCTTCTTTGTAAATTATCACTAGTTTTATTGCTACTACTTGAATTTGAGTCTTCATTTGATGTACCTTTAGACTTGGCATATTCGGTAGAAGACTTTCTAGCAAAACAGCTATCAATATCAAAGTAAGTGAAAATCAAAGATTTGTCTGCTGGGGAAATCATGTGTGACTGAGGGGATAAAACTCTGTCTTTCATTCTTTATTTATTAAATTTTTGTAATTTTTTTTTTTTTTTTTTTTTTTTTACAAAATGATGTTGAAGCCTTGGCATTGGGGGTTTCTGCCTAGCTACGCCACTGTAAGGTATATAAAAATAATTTTGGTACCAAATAAAGTAACAATTGATAATTTCCAACTTCTGTTTTTTATGAACAGATGAAACAATTTGGAATCAGTAGTGGCATTGTATAAAATCTGATTTTCTCAATACATATTGTTCAAATTAATGTTATAACTTCTTCATAAGATTTTAGGCATATAACATCCATCTTATAAGTAGGAAGAAAGTAAATTTAATAAAAAAAACATCGAAAGTTGGCTGATTTCCAATATCTAGATACCTCCCAAATGCCTTTCAGTTTTGTTTGATATCTGTTCTGTGATTAGTCCAATTATAATTGTGACATCATGGCAAAATTATCTATATGAATGATTTTTGACAAATAATATCTCATTGTTGGATCGTGCAAATTGGTCAAAATGTTACAACATTCCAAAGGTTGTAGAAAAGAAGTAAGCATTCAATGTATCCTTTGTGGCAAGATCAGGATAGTTGACCTTGTGGCCTTGACTTATGACTTACATTTATAATAAAAATCAACAAATTGTAATATAAGGTATATCTTTTGAAATGTTCTTACCTCAAGTGATGTGGTTTCTTTCAAATGATTCTAGAGTAATTGACCTTGCGACCTTGACTTTAAGTTGTGACCCACTATTAATAAAATCAACTAAGTTAGATATTAAGTACGTTGTATATCCTTTGACTGGTACCAAATACCTTAAGTGAAAGTGCTTCAATATTTTGCATGTGAATTACTTTTGGAAGACCTTGCAACTTGTACCAGAATATCTGAATTTGTTACCTTGACCTTGGCATGTGACCTACTTTTTAAAAACTTAATTAATTGATGTATCTTATGATTGGTAAATGATATTGCTTTATTAGCTCACCTGGCCAAAGGCCACGTGAGCTTTTGCCATCACTTGGCGTCCGTCTGTAAACTTTTCACATTTTTGCTATCTCCTCAGAAACCACTGGACCAATTTGAACCAAACTTTACAGGAATGATGTATGGAAGGTCCTTTACTAAGTTTGCAGAAATTTTTCCGATCCGCCAAAAAACATGGCCGCCAGCGCTGAACTTAGATTTAACATTGGACCCTATGGAAAAAAGCATATATTTGCTATCTCCTCTGAAGCTACTGAAGCAAATTGAACCAAACTTTACAGGAATGATGTATGGAAGGTCCTTTACTTAGTTTGCCGAAATTTTTTGGATCCGTGAAAAAACATGGCCGCCAGCGCAGAACATAGTTTAACATGGGACCCTATGGGAAAAGCAAATATTTGCTATCTCCTCTGAAGTTACCGAAGCAAATGGAACCAAACTTTACAGGAATGATGTATGGAAGGTGCTTTACTTAGTTTGCCGAAATTTTTTCGATCCGTGAAAAAACATGGCCGCTAGCGCAGAACATAGTT
>MJUU01004958.1:0-33088 GCA_002080025.1 Modiolus philippinarum | reverse complement strand
ATAATAAAGAAGCTTGTATTTCCACAATAAAAAAGTGATATGATCATATGTTATAATTTAACACATGATTCTAATGGTGGGTTCAGACGTACATATAATGTACATTGAATGCGTAGCAAAAATATTTTCAAAAAGCATTCGATACGTATTACGAGTGAATGCAACATTAAAGATACATTTTTAGGAAAACAAAAACTGATATGCATTAGTTTAATATGCATTGAATACCAATCAATTCGAATTATGTGTGAACGCAGCATTAAATATCATATACCGGTACTCTTGTAAGTCATAGCTGTCAGCCTTGTAATGTAAGTCTCAGAAATTGTCAGTATTTACATCACACTATCATTGTTTTTCTGATTTCCCTAACCTGTTATGTCAGCAATCAGCCATTGTTTTTATTTCTTTCAAAATTTAAATACACTTAGAATTACAAAATAAGATATAGACTGGTTAATTGCAAGCCTAATACCAGTACCAGGTTTACATCTATTCCAGCTTTTGTATTCTTGATAAATCACGCCATGGCTAATTATGCAATTATTACTTAAAATGTGTCTATGCCACAAAAAATGACATACACAAAATATCTTGAAAGATTGTTCAGATTACACATGTTATTGTTCACATTTTCCTGTATTTTAAGTGTCTTTGCACTGTGCATATCTAGATTCATTCTAGATAACCTGTTCAGATTAAGCTATTCCGGATTCATTCTGGAATGAATGCATGATCAAGCCACCTCATGAATGGGTTTCATCACATGATGAAAATTGCATGATTATTCTTGAATGATTCCACATACGATAGGTTTTATATGCGAACGATAAATCCTGAATGAATATGCGATAATTAAGTTATGAAACTTAAGTGTGGACAGGGTATAAATCTTACTGCCATATTTTTTTCTGTTTATCTGTAATCTTGGAATTTAGACTTTTAAGGTACTGCTGATTTTTTTCAGCCTTGAAGTTTTTAACAGGTAGAAAAGTTTGCAATCCTATCAGTAAAATCTGTGTAAGACGTTTACAAGGGTATATATCTGTATGATTAAAGGTCTAAAGTACCGTAATATTATTTCTTCCAACGACAAGATTGGAGCATTATTAAAGACATTGTGACTTTATGTATACATTGTCATGATAATGTTCAAATATTTAAATTATGAATCAGTACGGCTCTTATTGTTGATATACCTATTCTCAATCAGGAATATTGTTTGATTAGAAATGTCCAGAACAAAAAAAGTAGACATGTAAAGTAACTATTGAGAAAATGTTAATTGGAGGGAAATACTGATATAGATGGTGTACTTAGAAATACATTTGATAAATGTATAATATTTTATTATTATAAACCTGGAATTTACTGTAATAATTTTGTTTTGAAGGGGCACTTAGGAGTTCAACCAAATTATGGTTGGGGAAGCTCAATGTGAGGAATACAGCAGATTCTTTATAGTCTCATCCAAATTTTTCTCATCGACTTTTTCACAAGTTTTTTTTCCCCAAAGGAACCTATACATGACATATATTATCGATCTTTAATACTTTATGTCCATAATAAAATGTAGACTGAGAATTCAGAATTATTTGCAAGGCCAATAATTTCTCCATCAAGAAATTGCTAAAAAGGCAGTTATGATTGAAATATAGGTACACATTTGCCATGGAAAACAAATATAGCCTGCTAATACAATCTTTCTCTTATCCATTACTTGTTTAGATTATTTTGACTTAGGGGAAAAAAAAGCATACAGGCAAACCTAATTAAACAGTGATCAACATAATAAACAAAGTAAGGAAAAAAATAGCATTGAAGGAACTTTTTAAATTAAATGTAGTATGAAGAGTTAAACTGTTTATTATTTGGATCAGTGATTTGAATCTTAAAATATTCTTTGTGAATCCTTAAATGGATAAAACTTTGTGTAAACAGGTTACGTAATAAATCATTAAGATAAATTATGGAAGGTTTAAGACTTCACACATCAAAGTGTAAATAAATAAGTATTAGGGAAGAACGAAATCTACAGTAATCTGTATTATATTTGAAGATGCTTTTATGTAACTATCTGTGTGGTATCCTAAAGATATATTGATGTTGGGAAATTTTATAAAAATGGTTCTTAGATCAAAGAAAAAGTAAACTGCACGAAGACTTTAAAGTGAGCATCCACCCAATAGGTAAGCAAGCTATTTATGGTCTTTAAACCAGAAAATCTATGAAAAAATGTCAACCATCTGATCTAAATTCTTAATTGCGACTTATGAACTAGAGACAATTTCATAACTGTTGACAAACACACAAACTTTGAAATCACCAAAAATCTTTTAAGGTTTTAAGCAATAAAGAGTTAACCGTCTAGCAACTTTTTGTCAAAACAAAAGTTTTAATATATTTCAGAAGAAATTTTTACACAATCTGCAATTTTTTTTCTAAACTTTAGCCTGCATGGAGGTTTTGCCTAATAATGAGTATTTGTTGCAGCATATCTAGGGGAGATAATTACAATGTCAACTCTCAATGCTTACACGCTCACAGATTGTCTAAATATGATAAGCAACATAAAACTTACAGATTACACCAATTTAAAATCAGTTTAAGTTGCCAAACATTATACACTATTAAAAACAAACTAA
This sequence comes from Modiolus philippinarum, assembly GCA_002080025.1. NCBI lineage: Eukaryota > Metazoa > Mollusca > Bivalvia > Mytilida > Modiolidae > Modiolus > Modiolus philippinarum. Next base: position 30,443 of record MJUU01004958.1, on the reverse strand, counting down.
GTATTTAAATGGAGTGAATGACATTTTAAAAATGATTTTTTTTTAAGTTGCTAATCCCTCTTTATATAAAACCTTTAGTGCTGGTCAATGCAATATAATCCTATGTTTATAAAAATGAAATGTCATGTGTTTACTTGGACATGTTTCAATAAAATATACCTGTTAGCATATAATTACTATGTACCCAGCTGATCACTGTACAATATTTACAAATGTATTATGTTTATAGCATAGAAAACCTATCTGTGGGGTTTGTTGAAATTCCATTGTATCTTGTGTCATAAAAATGATATTTTTCGAGGATTTAAAGCAATAATATTGATACATGATGTACTTCCGTATAGATGTAATACAATACATCTGGTATAGATATCAAGATTGAGTGTCCCATGTCAGATATCTTCCTACTAAAGTAAAACCTGTCTAACCAAACTGTGACTTAATGAGAAACTAGACTATAGCAAACCATGACTAAGCAAGGAACCTTCCTATAGCAAACCTTACTAAGCAAAGAACCTCCCTGTAGCAAACCCTGACTAAGCAAGGAGCCTCCTTATAGCAAACCCTGATTAAACAAAAAACCTGCCGATAGCAAACCCTTACAAAACAAGAAACCTTCCTATAGCAAACCCTAACTAAACGAGAAACCTGCCTATACCAAACTCTGATTAAACAAGAAACCTACCTATAGCAAACCTTGAATAAACAAAAATCCTGCCTTTACTCAGCCTGACTAAACAGAAAACCTACCTGCATTAAGCAACCCCTGAATAAACAAAAATCCTGCCTACAGCAAAGCATGACTAAACGTAAAACCTGCCTGCATTAAGCAACCACTGAATAAAAAAAAATCCTGTCTATAGCAAAGCCTGACTAAACAGAAAACCAACCTGCATTAAGCAACCCCTGAATAAACAAAAATCCTGCCTATAGCAAAGCCTGACTAAACAGAAAACCTAGTCCTGCATTTAGCAACCCCTAAATAAAAAAAAATCCTGCCTATAGCAAAGACTGACTAGACAGAAAACCTACGTGCATTAAGCAACCCCTTAATAAAAAAAATCCCGCCTGTAGCAAAACCTGACTAAACCGAAAACCTACCTGCATTTAGCAAACCCTGATTAAATAAGAAACCTGCTTATAGCAAACCTTGACTAAATGAGAAACCACCTATACCAAACCCTGACTAAACAAGAAACCTGCCTATAGCAAACCATGAATACGCAAGAAACCTTCCTATAGCAAACCCTGAATAAACAAGGAACCTGCTTATTGCAACTTACTAAACAAGAAACCTTCCAATGATAAAGCCTGAAAAACAAGAAACCTCCCTGTCTATAACATACTTTGACAAACAGGAAACCTGCTTATAGAATACCTTAACTTGCAGGAATTCTTCAGTATATGTTGGAGATGTGCGCCATGCATTTTGTTTCTTTAATTTTGTTTTTTTTTCCAGATTTTAGGCTGTTTTTGGACTTTGTCATTTTAGTTTATTAGAGTCATGAGGGTATGTCTTCATTATCTGCAACTTCTCAACCTGTTTTTGGACTTTGTCATTTTAGCTTATTGGAGTCATGAGGTTATGTCTCCAATATCCGCAACTCCTCAACAGCTTTGTATTTTTCAACCAAACTTGCAGGAATGCTTCATTATATGTTGAAGATGTGCACCATGCATTTTGTTTTTTTCCAGATTTTATGCTGGTTTTGGACTTTGTCATTTAAGCTTATTGGAGTCTAGGATATGTCTCCATTATCCACAACTCCTCCTAAGCAACTTTATATTGTTCAACCAAACTTGCAGGAATGTTTCAGTGTATATTGCAGATGTGCACCATACATTTGTTTTTCTTTCTTTTCATTTGATTCCAGAATTCCATATTATGATTGAACTTGCACTTTAGGTTATCAAGTCTTAGGGTATGCCTCCATTATCCTCAACTCCTCATAAACAGCTCTGTATTTTTCTACCAAACTTGGAGGAATGCATGCTTCAGTATATAATGTGACAATGCTGTGCAACGAGGTGAGCTTGGCAGGCTGTGGCTGCTTTCTATGTTTATACCCTACATGTATGCTATAACAAATAGTTAAGCTTTATGTACCTGTATTTTGTATTTAGCTTTTCCATAACTTCAAATGGAAATCATTGAAACAAAATGCTGCAGTCAGATTACATAACGGTTATTTAGACCATTGATGTGAAATGAGAGCATTTTAATCTATAGATGATTATGTCATATTTAATGGCCGTAATCAATGAGATGAACGTTCTGTAACTAAGGAGGAAGTATAAGTAATAGCTAACTGAAAATGAATCCAATATTGATAATCTTTGGAGAGTGACAATACACCTAGGCTGTATATTGGTATTGTGGTATACTGAGTATCATGGATATAGCACCAAGGTTCAAATGTCAGAAGGGCAAAAATGAGAGAGCATGCCAGCAGACATATGAACAATATTTGTAATTATTCAGCTTACTAACCAGTCTTTGCTAAACAGGCCATACATGACATACAAGCTTTTAATACAATATAGATTCCTAATTTAGAATATTGTTGATACAAAATATATTCTAATGCTTTGATCTACTGTGGAAGTACTTTTATTCGTGGACATCAATTTTCGTGGTTATCATAGTTGTCACTATTTCGTGGGTACTTAAATTCGTGGTTTCGAATTCAATGCATATAAACCTTTAGGAAAAAATGCATTTCGTTGGGAAGTTAATTTCGTGGTTTAAGGGAACCACGAGATCCACGAAAATTGGAACCCCACGAACAATAGTACTTTCACAGTAGATAAGAAAGGTTATTTATTTGAAAGTTTTTTGATGTCCTGAACCAAAAAATGGAAAAGGATTATTTTGCTTCTGTCCATCTGCATTGCAGTCATATCAAAAACTGCTTGACCTAAGGACATATCAAAACTTTCAAAGATTTAGACGGACTGGCAAAATTTTCATCCAGCAGGACCAAATGTCAGATAAAAAATTTATATCTGAAACAGTAGGTCTGTAAATTAATCTTAGGTCTTACAGTTATAACGTATTTCCCTGATCGAATTACCTGTAAGGCTTTTGGACTTTTTGATATGTCTGGCATTTGGTGTATGTGGTTTGACGATACGTGTTTTCCCACAGTTTTTAAACATGGAAGTTTTATTTTGCAGATCATTTTCAGATAAAGCTACAATATACTGAGATTTCAGCTGATTTGAATTCAAAAGATTGCCATTTTGAAAACTTATGTCCTTTCAGCACAGATAAAAAGTTAGAAAGACCAGAATTCAAAATACCATATGAAAGAACTAAATGAAAAGGCCTTCAGCAGCTGGACAGAATTTTATGTAGGGGGGATAATCTTTCTTTCTTCTCCTCAAATATAAACATAGCACCTTTACAACCATCTGAATGTGCATTTTTAAGTTGAACAATTTGTGAGTCACAATTTGGAGTAAATTTCTTTTCAATTTTCCTTAAATTTCCTGTTTCACATGCAGGAAAATATTTTACAAAGACACAAGTTTCTTTTCCACGTTCATGAGAATTTTTTGTCACAGTATTGCAAGCATCAAACCTGAATTTGCTTGCTGTTTTAATGTGCACTGTTTGGAGTGGATCCATCTTTCCAGCCTTATCCTGCTTCTTGCTTACCAGTAGACCCAATTGAGACCCATCAATAAGAATAAATATTACATAGATTGTATCAGTAGATTCCTGATTTTCATATGGTTCTACACCATTCAGTTCATAGATTAAAAAATAATCCATAAAAATACTGTTGATATTGTATTAAATTAGATTTGATGATAGATGTATATGTATATGCAATTAACACATGTTGCAACAGATAATTTCAGCATTTTGTAGATATTCACATTGAAATTTATCATTTAGGGTTTATAGTGATTAATTGCTGTGTTGTAAATTAATTGATATTCAGTATATATTAATTAGATGACAATGTATAGATAGGTTATTATTGACTTTATATGGTGCTGATAAATGGTTTATGATAATCAGATTATATCGAGACTCCATGGAGTTCACGGCTAAATTCAATTGTGAAGCATCGTTTGTAGACATTTTAGCTTTGGTTACATCTCATTGTTAATTAATATGCCATTGTTGAGTAATTGACAAGTCCGTCAGCCATGTAATCTCCTAATGGCAACAGAGGTAGGCTCATTCTTGTATTCATTTAAAATTTTGTCATGAAACTTTGTCGTAAAAGCAGAAATTTTATATTGAATAATTCATGAAGGCTTTGTGTCAAAAAAGAAAGTTTCCTATAAACTTCAAATTAAGTCTGTTTTTATAGTAATCTGGAAATTTCTACCATTAATTTTTCACTACTCTATTAACAGCTATGTTTATAGCTTAGGTTAATATTGTACTTTACTATATGCATATGGATTGTCACACATCTTTATGCATATAATTAATAAATACCTGCATTTGATGTGTGTACCACGGTGAAATAAAGGTGAGACTTTTTTTGGTTAGTTTCATTTTAAAATTTTATCTGAACAAAGATTTTTTACTTTTCTCTAATGTCATTAAATTTTATGTTTTTGTTTAAAATATTTTTAAATGAGTCTCTTCCTAACAAAAAGTCCACAACATTAGAAATTTAGGACATAAAACATTGATTTGTCATCTGAAGTTGAGCACCTTTTTCTTGATTTTTTTTTACATTTGACCATTTAACCATGTGAATACACTGTATAATTCAACATTTCATTGTAGATCATAATCAGAGAATTTCCTTACCAAATAAAAAAGGGAAAATATATCTGGTATGACCTCAAAAAACAGTCACCCCTATAATATTTGCCAAGGGCATTCTAAATTTTAAGAGACTTGTTCAGATCTATTCATATGATATAGGTATTATCACTTTTAAACTATATTATCAAAGGAAATTAAAAGACCAGGTACTGATTTTATCATTTAAACTGTTTATATTTGTTGAAATATTCTTTGTTTAGATATACAATTATTCTTTTCATATATTGTAAACTTATATACCCAATTCTGTCTGTACGGTGTTATTTAATAAGATACTAACAGTCATAAAATTGTGATTTTTTATGAACCTTTCAGATTAACTTATTTGAATTACTTATTTTGTCAATTCAGATAATTGAAGCTGCAACATTAACATGATTTTTGTCAAGAAATAATTTATGATAAAGATCTAAAAAGTGGTTTATTGTTGGGTTAATACCTTTGCTGATATTTTTGCATAGGCAGTGGCTGCGCGTCCACGCCACGTGGACACCTAGCCTGCAGGCTGCGTGTTCATGCTTCCGGTTTTTGTATAGAAAAGGAATCCTTTTTGGATATTTGGATGAAAGTATCTGAAATTAAAATTTTAATATAAAGATAGAGCGAGTTCTAAAACAATTTAATGTGGTTACACCTTATGAAAAGTTGATATTTATCTAAATAAATGATCACCTCTGCGCAGATCAATATAAAAAAAAAGAAAAATATAAATATGTAAACGGACATGTGCAAGTGTTGTTCTACAGGATTCTTAGCTGAACATTTCATAAGGCTGGTTTTTTAAAATTATTTTGCCAGTTATGGCATTTGTAAAATAGTTTGAAAACAGAAAATGGCGTCAAATTGTAGAGAATGTCTTTGCATGAACCACGACTTACACTAAATGAAGATGAAAACATTAGAACAGGTGTCCATCTATAGTGGGAAAATGTTTTTGCCGACCTCACTAAAACAAAGACCAAATGCAAGATATTTCCTTTTTTTTTAAATCTATACACTTAATAAAAAAAAAACTTTTCAAAGCAATAATGGCTATCACAAGTTACTGGCACAAAATTCACAGTTCTGGAATTAAATATTCACCATGATACTTGGCCTCGTTTATCTTCTTCTTGTGTAAATAATTGTAAATTTGACCGTGGCTGAAGGGGAATCTTAATTCCTTTATTTTCTTGAAGCGACTATCGCAAAGTGACTGCTTTATAAAATGCCAATATGGACTTTTGAATTTGTATTAATGCGACAACCCGCATGATCCAATAATTCATAGCATTGTTATTATAAATTTCAATATAGTAAATAATTATGCGGAGAATAAAAGTTATATCTGCAAAATAGAAACTTTTAGGGATATTGATTTGATTTTTTAATTTAAAATTCCAGTTGACGCATAAAACTAATTTTTTCATTTGAAAAGGTAGATTGTAATATCAAAGTTTGCCGGAAGGTCAGGAAAATTCTCTGCTTTTATACAAGAACCGGAGGCTGGACGCACAGCCTGTGGGCTACGCATCCATGCGGCGTGGACGCGCAGCCACTGCCTTTTGCATATTTATATCCCTGCAAACAAAGTTTGGGGGGGTATATAGGAATCACCCTGTCTGTCTGTCTGTCTGTCCGTCCGTCTGTCCACACTTCTTGTAAGCGCAATCCTCTTAAACCACTTGAAGGATTTTGATGAAACTTTACACAAAGGAAGGACACTATATGGAGATGTGCATGAAGGAATATAATTATTGTCCGAAACCAGGAAGGGGAGATGATTTGACTTTGACTTTTCATATATTCCCTATGTATGGGTTACCTCGTTAGCACAACTCCTCTTAAACCACTTGAAGGATTTTGATGAAACTTTACACAAAGGAAGGACACTATATTGAGATGTGCATGAAGGAATAAAATTATTGTTGGAAACCAGGAAGGGGAGATAATTTGACTTTTACTTTTCATAGATTCCCTATATGGGTTACCTCGTAAGGGTAACTCCTTTAAACCATTTAAAAAAAATTTGATGAAACTTTACACAAAGGAAGGACACTATATGGAGATGTGCATGAAGGAATATAATTATTGTGGGAAACCAGGAAGGGGAGGTAATTTGACTTTTGACTTTTCATAGATTCCCTATGTATGGGTTACCTCTTGATTGCAACTCCTCTTAAAGCAATAAAAGTTGTAACACACCTGTATTGTGTCCACACCCACTTAAATTTGCACTTACTATATCGATTCAGGGTTCAATGAGTGGGGGGTATATTTGGCTGCCATTCGGCAACAGCTCTTGTTCAATATAGTTTCTTTCTTTGAATTTCTTTATCTGTAAACAGAAGACCACCACTCTCTACTTTGGGGATTAGAGGAAGACTCAATCAAAATTCTTACCCTCTTTTATAATTAACAATTTTTTGCATTATTTTCAAAGTATCAAATCAGAATTTTTTTAATGAACAAGCAAGGAATAAATAAAAGTTCTTGGTACAAGCCTTAGATTTTTTCGTCCAAAATGCTACATTTAAAAATAAATTACTGATTAACACAGGGACTAAAATATACTCATAGAAATTGTTCTTTGATATTTAGAAGTATGTAAGTAACTTACAAATGGGCACATTAAATATAGTAGTTTGAATATTTACAAATATTTTGATACTAAATAGCTAATAAATTTGAAGAAGATAAACTAAGTACACCCATACTTAAGTAAAGTAATTTAATTTGTACCTCAACATGACACAACATACTCTACATTAATTATAGTACTACTTTATATAATTTGAAGGACATTTTTGAAAATTGATATGATTGTTATGTTTGATTAACAGGTAGAAGGTGTTAGCTACATAATTAACTTCACTCCTTTGATGTTAGATAATCAAAGCTAATAATAAAGGTCTAATTAATGAATGTTTTGGACAAAGGCCTAATTAATGAAATTTTCAATAGAGTATGTGATATAACTGAGCAGTTGAAGTATAGGCTCATAGATAGGATATAGACATAGGATTGTGAGGATGGTATTTTTTCAAATCACGGGATCAGACGAAAATCTGCATTATTTAGGTAGGATATTTATATAATCCCACAAGAAAAGAACCACCTAAAAAGTTTGTTTATGGTTAATTTAAATTATAATCCAATTAATATTTATTTTATTCCACAAAATATTTTCACCAGATGCAAGATGATAAAATTTGATAAGATTTTGCAGTAATGTTTTCATTTTTTGAACTTTCTGAGTTTGCCTCTATAAAGTTGTAGTGGACTATTGGAGTACCCCCATCGTCTGTGTCCCCCATTTGCCACATGAATTTTGCATTTTTTTGAGAGTGGAAGAGATTGTCTGAATTGACATTGAAGCTTAATTTTGACCACCTGACATCTAGATAAGGAACAACAATAAATGAATATTCGTTTAAACTTTGTAACGTTTTGGATTTTGTCTGGTAGAATTTCTCCATTTCTTTATACTTTTTCATTTAGGATCAGACTTAGAGATAATAAAATTTTATTATGAATTATTAATTACAAGAAATAAAAATATATCAAATTGACCAGTCACGTTTTTTATGCAATGAAAATTTTAATTGATTAAATTCATTAATTTTAAAAACCAAATCAAGAACTTTGGAACCGTGTCTCATAAATTAACTAATATGCTTTTGAAATGAAGTACAGCATGGCTTTCCGCTTAAAGCCTTTATATCATTTTCATTTTCTACACGAATACATTAAAATACTGCACTATTGAAATTAAATTGAAGTGAATTTAATTATTTATGAAAAGTAAGTCTCCTGACTAATATGATTAACAAATAAGCATGAAGCCGTACATACAATTTTTTTTTTGTCTTACATATCTACTATACCTGGAACCAAGAGAATACGATTTTGAGATTGTCCGGCCCTACAACAGTCTGGCCCTATGTCAGTCCGGCCTTATGACAATCCGGCCTTGGTCTATCCGTCCCTATATTTCTAATTGATAATATATCTTTGTTTTGTTTTGTTTGGTGATATTATTTATTAATCAGTTTTGACGCAGTTAAATGGAAATAGCTGCATCCTTCACTAAACTGAAAAACCTGGAACTTTATGGACAGTCTTATGCACTTTCTTTTCTTGAAAAACAAATGGGCATAAAAGTTTCTGAAGAAATATTAAAACCTTTAAATAACATACTGTTGAAGTACTTTTATTCACATGATTCATGGACATCAATTTTCTGTTGTTTTCATAAATATTACTATTTGTGGGTACTTAAATTTGTGGTTTTGAATTCTATGCATTAAAACTAGCATAGAAAATGCACTTTGTTGGGGACATATAATTTCATGGTTTAAGCAAACCAAGAAATCCACGAAAAACTGGAACCCCACAAACAATAGCACTTTCACAGTATGTAAAATTTTATGTGTTGTTCTGAAATATTTTGATATGCAAAATTAGGTGTTTTTGAAACTTTGCAATAATTTTTTTTAAAAGGTAGAGATTTTCTGAAAGATCATCATTGAAAAGTATATTACAATCAGTATGGCTTCACTAAATCTTGGAATTGCATCATTACATTCTAATCATAAATCATTTCTGTGACTAAGAACTAAATTTCAAAGATGATGACAATATATTATTTATTACACATCTGTCCATGTTGGTTTTAATCTTAAATCAATATACACATCCTTTGATTATCACTTTTATAGAATATAGATAGAATTGAAAGAACATGAGAGAATTTTATTGATTAAAAGACTGCTAAAATAGCAGCTTACTTCAAATATTTTTTCCTCTAAACTTTGTCATTTGAGACCTAGATACTTATCAATAGAATTGTATGCTTCAAGTTATAATAAAATCAAATACGAAATTTCATTTTAAATTGTAATTTTCTTTCAAAATGGAATGGCAAATTTTTGTGTGGCATGTTGTAAGCGGAATGGACAGGTATGGATTTCTATTAAGCATTCTGAGTTGTCTGTTGGTTTGTTGATAATAATTCACAATTTATTCAAAACTGTAGATTCTAACTAAAGTTAACCTTTATGTTATCTTGTTCACAATATGATGTAGTTTTGCATCGTATACTCTAATTTTTTATATTAAGGTTCACCGAGCCAAAGATAGCTCATTTGTAGTAGAAATGACGCACATATTTCATGGAACACTTATCAATTTTCCATCTTATAACCTGCAGTCCTTTTCACAAAAAATCTTACGATACATTTTAATGGTAAGTCAATATAAAATGTTAAAGACTTATGACTTATTTTTATAGTAAGATTTTTTGTGAAAAGGGCTTTATAAGTTCCCATGCTCTAGTTAGCCAATTGCCACACCAGTACTGCAAAACTCCATAATAGGATTTTTTTTTATTAATGTTCTTTCTATAGCCTTTTAAGGCTTATTAGAGTGGTGGGTACTAATGATAAAAAGAATACAGGCTATGCTGCTTAAATTCTTCTTTTCTATTAGATTTTTTTATTTCAGGTAAAAAGTCAGTACCATATATCAATGTAGATATTACTAGTCGAGAATTAAGAGTACATAATATTAACAAGTGTTTAGAAGTTCTTGGTTCATCTGGTGTAGATCTGACAGCTATTGATGGAGAAGGTTAGTTTATCGGTAAAATACAATCAAGGATGGAAGAATGAATTCACACACATTTTCTGATAATCTTTTTGTTTGATACAACAGGGGCATGTAACATACACTGTCCGAGCCCCGAGTTGGTGAAGGGCTAATTTCGCTAGAAATATCTTTATGAAATTCTTTCACCATACTGTGGAAGTACTTTTATTCGTTGACACCAATTTTCGTGGTTTTCTTAAATATCACTTTTTCGTTGGTATTAAAATTTGTGGTTTCAAATTATATGCATTAAAACTCTATGGAAAAATGCATTTTGTTGGGAATTTAATTTCGTGGTTTCAGCTAACCACGAAATCCACCAAAAATTGGAACCCCACGAACAATAGTACTTTCACAGTATTATCTCCCTTGATTAATTTTTGTGTTCTGTAATTCCAGCAACAGATTTAAAGCACATGTGTTTTCGATCACCATTTTGTACATAAAATGTTGTAAAAGGAATAAGGAATATATATGTCAAATACTTTGGAACTTTCTTTACAAATTTAATAGCTATTTTGTTAAATTTCTTAATGTACATTTTATATGAAACCCAAAATTAACAAGTATTAGAAAAAATAGCAGAATGATACCACTGACATAGCTTAAAAGAAATATTTCTGCCAAAAAACATCAGTAAATGCAAATGCATCAGTTACATTTTAATAAGTGTTTTCAAAATTGTTTGTTTACAATTAAAAAATAACTACAAATTGTCATTACATTTTACACATTCACCATTCATGATATTATACAATGTACAGTAGCACCCAGATTTCATAATAAAATTTGAATTCAGAAACTTTTCTTTGCCAAAATATGACATCTTGTTAAGATCAAGACTTTCTATTTTTTATGTTTATCTCTCAAAGAATCTATTCACATACTCAGAATTTCTAGAACTGAACAAGGCTTAATGACCCTATTGCAACTGGAAGGTGAGTCTATTTTGGAAAAAGATTCCTGATATAGATAATTCAATATTTCAATAGGAATTTAACTATCATACGAGATGGCTGTAAGAGGTTGGGAACATATATATGTGCTGGTTTATTCTAACATTTATGCATATTTATGTAAAAGATTGTATTAAATTGTTTACATTATATAAATGTGTTTAGATGAAGATATGATAAAATGCTTAAAAATTACTCCATTATGAACACTTACTTACAGTAAACAATAGACACATAATAGTAAAACTCTGATAGTTCCACTGAGTGGTCTAAGTAAGCCTTATGTTTATTTTTGTAGATCTTGCTGATGGTAATTTAAAGTCTACATTGATGTTAGTAGGAAACATTAGACAGCACTTTGAGGTACAGTAAAAGTACAAAAATTATTATTGTATAAACATGAAAAAGATGAGCTTAAAATTGATCGTAACAGGATCTTTGCTTTTGTACAATTCTAATAAAAAATAGATAGGATCAAAAGAAAATGTAAAGTAAGTTTCTAAATATACATAAAAATCACATTTTCAAAATGAGCTTCAGTGCAAAATCATGCACTTAGTAAGTAATTTGTTCTGTTGAACTCTGAACTAAACGGGGAAACATTGATTACTTGCAGCTGAAATCACTTTATTACCTTTTTTCCAACATACTGCAGTATAGGGATGTTGAGAAACTTTTACAGTGGCTGAACTTTAAAGAAAAATGCTTGAAATGATGAGCAAAAAATACTAAAATGAAACAGTTTAGTCTAAATAGAAATTCCATATTCATCAAAAAGAATTTTTTTTCACAAAAAAATTGGTAATTTACTGTCAAAAATCAAAGTGAGAAATTATGTAATATGATAGTTTGGACTCAATATGTTATTGTGAGTTAATTATGAAGTACATTATATGCTCAGGTAATTTTATAATGGAAGACTTTGATAGATTTTTAGCAAGAAAATTGATTTTACTAATTATTTTTGCCATGGAAATGGTAGATTTATACCTGATTTGCATGGCATACACTAATTTGAATTTTGTGAAAAAAAATATAAAAATACTAAGAAGTTACTTTAATATTCTTTGTGAACAATAAGCTATTTTCGGAACATGATTCTCAGCCAAAAAGATTTTTACAACGGATAAGCATCTTGCTTAGTCAATTAGAAAAAACAATTTAAACCTTGAATAAGGGTGTCAGCCTGGTGTAAGCAATTTATGATTTTCTGGTAGATTACCCTTTAACAACCGAGATTTCTGTAGGTATATTTTAGAAACATCCTTCTGTTTTCTCACAATTCCAGGAATTATTACTTCTAACATCTTTTTTAACAGAAAGAAACAAACTATGCCAATGTAAATCAGACAGATTTAAAGAACGAGAGGATGCCAGGGGCTGTAACTCTGCCAGGTAATAGTGGTGTGAGGGAGCCTCCACTTGGTGTTACAGGTATTAATATATAAATGAAATTCAAAATGTTAATAAACAGTGGAATTTTGATTCAACAAACCAAATGTTGAAATAAATTTCCCATTTGATATTAAAATTAGTATGGCCCATTGAATTATCAGTAGTGATTTTAAAAAAAAGGAATGTCCTCCCTCCCCACAATGATTTTGAAAATTTTAAGTTGTCAGTAGAGTTATAACTCTGTCAAAAAATTGCAATTTGATCAAAGATTATAAGAGAAGTGCTGTCCACAAAATTTTTTGGCATAATCCATCATATTCTTATAAAAATGTCATCGTAGATAAACCATTACCAATACATGTACCCCAAGAATTGTAACTTGAAGAAAAAAATAAAGAATAGGACAGGTCTTTGGTATGTTTGCTTTAGGAAACTCAAATGAAGTCTAGTTTTAGTTTCATAATTATGCCAAACAAGTTCATATTATCCATGGTAGGTTCAATGCGATGTCAAACATCATGAAAAAGATAGTTTTCTTTGAATTTAATTCAAATTCATTGGAAAATTCTAATGCAAAAAATGAGAAAAGACAGAACACAAGCCAGAATACTTCATTTAAAGCTTTTCAATGCTTCCAATCATGTTTCTAAGGGGTACCAATGAGGTTTAAGTGTGGCAACATTAGATAAAACAAAAGGATATTAATTCAGAAATTCTCACGTAAATAGAAAACTACAGAAACAAGTAAACAAGACAAAAAACCCAAAGCACAAAGGTCATGTTATCCTAAAAAATAAATTTACAATAAGTTATTAGTCATATAATTTGATGATTCCTTATCTGCTGCATGTCCACATAGTGTTTTTAGGGAACAAAGAATATTTTATCAAGCAGAACTTACCACAAAGTTAATATAATTTTCTGGATAAATATATGAATTTTTGCAAGTAACAACTTGGAATTCTAATATGGGAACAATGGAAACCATGATGACCAGCCATATGAAAATCTTCAATAACATTATGAGAGACAACACAACAGCCTTTACGCTGAAACAGACAACGTCATAATATACAATCATGGCCTTTAATTGAGGGTAATATCCATAATTATTTAATCGAGAAAAGGTTATTTTTCCGAGGTCCGTAAGACCGAGGAAAAATAACCTTTTCGAGATTAAATAATTTTGGATATTATCTGAAGTCAATTAAAGGCCATAACTGTATTATTATACTGAACTAAAGACTGAAAAGGGTGTTTGATTTTATCAAATGAAAAATGTCTAAAAACCAAAACGACTTATTTTAATACTGCATCATGCATTTGTATATTGGCTTTCATCACAGGGACTTGCTCCCTTCCTGGAAGAAAACAGATTAATTAACTATTAAAAAGAATATCGGTAAAAATCTTGAGTTGATAGTCAACCAATGTGTTTTTTTTAGACCGCGTCCGTGAGCAAGTTCCTATGCTGGATATCCACTAAAAAAATAGTTATGAGATTTGCCAGTTCCTCAATACTGTAACTATCGAACTCCGAGGCTTTTATCTGTAGAAAGAGCATACTGTTGTACGATTGATTAGGATTTATGAAGTTTTATTTTCATTTGGAATTGCTCCCTGGCAGTGCTACAGCCGAACCGATTGACATCCATGTTTATTTACGTTTACACTGACGTCAATGACGACAAGGGAAATAACTAGTTATTTGTTCGACGTGCTAAAGCGCGCCTTATTCAAATTAGTTATTTTGCCTACGTGCATTTTCCCGAACAGTTATTTTGCCTACGCACACTTTCCTGAACAGTTATTTGGCTTACACGCAATTACCTGTAGAAATATTAGAATTATTTTTACAATAGTTTCTATAGTAATGTATAATAATATGTTTTGTGCACAAAAACGTCAGTAAATCGTATGTAATGGCTGTCCTTACCGTGTACACTATAGGTCCGCGAAGATCATTAAAAGTCATATTAGAATCGAAATAATTCATGTTCGCCGGTGGTTTGTAGTCGATTTACATATGGGTGTCCATTATTTTCGTTTATTTTACCCCTCGCTCCACCACACTACGCTCTGGGTAAAATATTAACAAAAATAATGGCAAACCATATGTAAATCTCCAACAAACCACCAGCACCCATGAATTATTTCTTAAATACAACTCAATGAACTTCACATAGGAAATACATTTGAAACAAGCTTGAAGGCAAAGTTTGACTAAATCAACGAGCTATTTCATAATATAATCAGTTTAATATCTTTTTTAACAATGATTGAATTTGCATAATATATACTTTGCAGATGACAAGAATACCTATCAGAGGAGAATTATTATACCAGCAGAAGATCTGTTGCCAGGAACCATGGGTAAAGAGGAAGTACGACCTACAACCCCTGGTTTGCCTGGGATGCTAACAGTAAGTCATATTTACTGAATATGATACAAAACTGGCAGAAATGTGTTCAGCTTGTCATACATCAACTTTGTAAGATCTAGAAATCTAGGACACATGAAGTATGCTCTCTTTATATTTCAGTTATGGTGTACATGTTCTTGTCAGTCAGAATATCTTGTATTGATAGACTATCATACTTTCAAATTTTGGCATTTTATTTTTTGTAAAAAAAATGTTATTCCTCATTTTGCATGGTGGTTTGATTTTATTTCTCACATTGAAAGCAAAAATGTATTTCTGTACCACCATACTTAATTTTGATTTCCTCTATTTCCTTTGCAATTTTCCATGATAAAGTAATACATTTTCTCACATGATATTCTTTTTCACTACAACATATCCATGGTATTTGAAGTAATCAAAGTTCAGTTGTAGATTCAAAGTATACTCATTATATTAGGTTGTCTGAAAGAACTTGTAGTACGTTTTTTTTGTTACATTTGTAATGATATCATTTATTGTTTGTTTGAAACAGAATATCTGCTAAACTACATGTTTAAGTTCTGTTAAATGACAACCCTTAATAATTCCAATTGCTATTGTATTGCAAATTTCATTGGTCAATGTCAGGAACAACAACAAATTTATTTTCTCCATAAACGCTTCTTGCCCATTAATACACTCAGAGGAAAAAAGTGCAATTGACGTCAAATTCAGTTGAAACATTGTTTAAAGTTCAAAGGATTGGAATTGTCAGAAGTAAAAGTAATTTGGAGGAGTTTATGTATGTGTAAACATGGACTTTCACTCAAGTCTTTTGGACTTTATTCAGTTTGTGAGAGAGTCAGCTGCATTTACACATGCATCAATAAACTCCTCCAAAATTACTTTTATTCCTATAATGGAAAGAGTAATCAAAACTCAGGAATTGATCATGTATTGTCTCATAGTCTTGATGATTTTCTTTGTAAAAATGATCCCTGATACTGTACTATAACACCTTTGTTAGCCTGGTAAAGTGAAAAAAATGACACAAGAAAGTTTGCTATCAATGACATTTATTTACATTTGGATATATTCTGTATTGAAAATTCAAAAACCAAAAATAATGTTGTTATACCCCCCAGCAAACAAAGTTTGGGGGGGCATATAGGAATCACCCTGTCTGTCTGTTCGTCTGTCCACACTTTACACAAAGGAAGGACCCTATATGGAGATGTGCATGAAGGAATATAATTATTGTCCGAAACCAGGAAGGGGAGATAATTTGACTTTGACTTTTCGTTGATTCCCTATTTATGGGTTACCTCGTAAGCGCAACTCCTCTTAAACCACTTGAAGGATTTTGATGAACTTTACACAAAGGAAGGACACTATATGGAGATGTGCATGAAGAAATATAATTATTGTCCAAAACCAGGAAGGGGAGGTAATTTGACTTTGACTTTTCGTGATTCCCTATGTATGGGTTACCACGTAAGCGCAACTCCTCTTAAACCACTTGAAGGAATTTAATGAAACTTTACACAAAATAAGAACACTATATGGCGATGTGCATGAAGAAATATAATTATTGTCAGAAACCAGGAAGGGGAGATAATTCGACTTTGAGTTTTTATTGATTCCCTATCTATGGGTTACCTCATACGTACAACTCCTCTTAATCCACTCGAAGGATTTTGAGGAAACTTTAGACAAAAGAAGAACACTATATGTAGATGTGTAAAATGTTATATAGGCTGAAAAAAAAAGGTGAATTTTATATTTGTCTGATTTAGACAGAGTGTTTTCATTGGAACCCTTGTGAAAAGTTCTTTCTTGAAGATTATATCATTGTGTCCATACTTGTATTGTGTCCACACTTGTACTGTGTCCACACCCGTATTGTGTCCACACCAACTTAATTTTGCACTTACCATATCGATTCAGGGTTCAATGAGCGGGGGGTATATTTGGCTGCCATTCGGCGACAGTTCTTGTTATAACTTGTGCCTGATCCCTTTGCTTTATTTGCAATAAAATAAGTTTAATTCAAAATAATTCAAAAACCATCAAATTTTACAACATGCAGCTCCGATCCACTCATTAGGCCAATAGTAATTCTGAGAAATCCTTTTTTGTTGCAACCAATATGGAGTAAACCACTTTTATCTATATCAAGAGCCCATGGATATTTGATTCCGTGTTCTTCAGTGTTTATATATTTTACACATTCTCCATTAGAATTTAGGATATGTAATAAATGATTGTCTCTGTCGGACACCAGAATATTGTCAGATTTTGTGGCCACTAAATCTCCAGGTGTGAATGGATTGTCTTGATTATTCACGTTTGGATGTCCATTATAGATTATAATCTTTCCATGGCTGTTATTAATAGTAACGACCCTTCCAACATAGCCTTCACATTTCCTATCCAAAATATATAAATTGTTCATACTATCTACAGTTACTTTCCTTGGGTTTGTGAAGAGTGGTCTTTTGTTTCCATCAAATTGATAGATTTTTTCTTGTTTTCCTTGTTTGTCCATGACGATAATTTGCCTCGGTCCTCTTGCAGGATACAACGGTCCTTGATCTTTTGCCCCGACAATGATTTTATCGGAAGAAGCATGAACAGCTTGTGTGGTAACTAATGGCGACACACTGTATTGTGATTTATATATTCTTTGTTGTGTGTGTGGGATAATAAGGAGGTGTGATTGACAAACTGTCAGTAGCAAGTCCCCTTCTTGTGTCAGTGCTATATTTTCACAGTATCTTTGGAATCTCCTTGTTGTTGTAAAAGATTCGTTTTCATTCTTTTTTAGGCATGTTAGATCTTGTTCAGCGTAACTGTATATCCACAGAATTCCATCTTTACCACATTGTATAGAAGATAATGAAACATTATCAGTTTGGTAACACTCTGCTACCTTGAATTCAAAAGTTTTGACTTCTGTTTTTTCTATATCTTTTGTTTTAATTTTATCATCACATAATGTTCCATGCTGAGAAGTTATAGCTTGCAGATTTATTTCCCTTGTTTTGAATGTAGGAAGTGCTTCATACTTGAGGTTGACTTTCCTGTTTAGTTCATAATTTTTGTGTTCTTCCTCCACAATCCTAAACACATCCAGCACATTACTGGATTCCAATGCTTGTTTCAGTTTTTCTTCTCTGGAATTTAATTGCTGTTTATATTTATTTGCCTGGCTTCTTTCTTCCTTGAATAATTTGTTTATCTTGTCCCATTTCTGATCAAAGTCATGTTCAAGCGATTTTGTTTGTGTATCAACTGCTTCTTTTAAAACTTTGTCATGACTAAGAATTTTCTCTTTTTCAGTGCTATATTTGGAATTCTCTGTTGAATACTTTGTATCTAAAGTTGCCAAATCTGTGGTTACATTTTTGATTTTCCTTTTTATGTCGGTACACCATGTTACAATCTTCTTGATGTGAAGTTTATGTCCCTCGTTGATTTGGATCATTTTATGTTGGTTGTGGTTTTCTGAAATACAAATGGCACAGACAACTTTATCACAATCTTTACAGAAAAGGCAGCAAATTTGTTCTCCATGACTCTGGCATTTGATATTTTTGACGTGGAGTTTAGCCACATCACGATCTTTAATTGATCCAATATCACATAGATCTATAAGTTGATGATCACTCAAATCCTTGATTTTCTGATGAAGCTGACAACAGTTAGTGCACAGTAAATAGTCACAGTCTACACATTTCTTTTTAATTTGAGTAGATTGTTCACACATTTGACAGGACAACACGGACTGTTCTCCATGCTGAGCCATTGCTCTATTTGACTACTGTCTTATTCATTGAATTTTTATTTTTGATTTATTTCCTTTTGAAGTACTTTGGTGTCTAACAGAGATAAGTGAGGAAGGAAATCCACATTTAAAGTTTTGAACTTGACTCATTCTTTATATGCTTCCTAGAAAAGAACAATAGACAATTGTAGATAATCAAGTGATTACAAATAATTTTAACCTTTGAAAGTTTTATTGCAATAAATTACTTTGTAGATTATTTAATCTTTTAAACTGTTGGATTCTGTACATTCGAACTTCTTTATCATAACAAAGTTGCATAGTAGAGAATTCCTTTCATGCTCTCCTTTAGGCATATCAAGATATACATGTGTACCTACCCAGCATTTTTGAAGAAAATCTAAATATCCATATAGAAGTTATTGCCCTTTATGGATCAAACTTTTGGAATTTTAGACCTATTGCCTTGTATTACAAAAACAAATTGAGATAGAGGTTAAGTTTTAATGTAAAAATGTTCAGCATGTCAAGTACTACATTCTATCTTCATGTTGGAAGTTGTCTGATGTGCCCATACCTCATCCAAGATGGCTGGAAGCAGGTAACATTGGAAACCACAGTCAAATATCTCTCCTTCTGAAATTACTTGGCCAATTGGAACCTTTCTTAGTCACAAAAGTTCTTTGAGGACCCTCTAGAAAATATGTCTGGAAAGTCTGTGCCTCATCCAAGATGGAATCGACAAGTCTGTGTCATATACATATATAGGAAAAACACATTTTAAGATCTTCTTCCCTGAAACTGCTTATTCTAGGAGTATGATTGTCTTTTGTTAGCCCACTTAGAAAAAAATGTCCAGTAAGTCCAAATCATATCCAAGATGGCCATTAGCGTGAAACAATGGGTAATTTTACATTCAGATCTGTGAACATACTAGAAAATGAAATGCAAAATTGACTCTCACTATTAGTAACAAATCTTTCAACTTTTTCCTTATCTGCTGACTTTGACCAAAGCAGAAGGGACTTAACCATTGCTAGCAAAACTTGCAGCAATGCTATTTTCCCAAAATAACAGGATTATTTTATTGTAGTCTACAACAGAGATTGGACTCAATGGTGTTTCACAGTCAGGGGTTGAAGAGAGACGACAGCAACAAGTACGATATCCTAGACCACAGAGTGCCAAACCTATACCATCCCCTAAACCACCAGCCAGAAGTCCAGGAGTAACAAATGCATGGGGAGATGTACATGTACAACAGTCTTCTATGGTAAGCATAATCTTTGTCTTTGCTAGTATGGTATAGTAGTTTTATAATCTTTATCAAAAGTATAATCCTACAGAAGCCCATTTAACACCAGTGAAATTTTGGAAATTTTATTATTTTACAATTTTTTAAATTCGTAACAACAAATATGGTCAGTTTGAAATACAGTCAAATCTTCCTTAGCGACCACCTTTATTAAGCAAAAACCTGTGTTATATGACCCATATTTTAATATCCCTTCATAGTGCATTCTTTGTAAATTGAATCTATATTAAAAAAACCTCCTGTCTTATGTGACCTTATTTTGAGGTTCTCTTGGAAGTTCACATAAGACAGGTTTGACTGTATATTATGATTTTATTTAGATAGGTCTAATGACACAGTAAAGTTTAGCATTTTCTAATTTTTAAAATCTTTAGGACAGAATAAGAGTTATAATTATACTAAATAAAATTATATCAAGAAAAGAGAAAACAATATTTTATAGTTTGTTTTCTATGTGACTCAGTCATAGTAACCAAGGGTTTTACAGTAATAATGATAAATAAGCAATATTTCTGTTTTGATTCTGAAGTCTCTTCAGTGGAGATTGGAAATATTTTTTCCTACAATCAACGATATGATTAAGATATGAAATAATACCTGGTTGAGTTTTGTCAGATCCTTAATGTTATTCAGAAATGACTAGCAAAATTAAATTTGATTTTTAAAAATTTATCTAAAGCATGATTAATTAAAAATGAATATAAACAATATGTTTATGAACAAAATACTTGCAATTATTTAGAATAAAGAATATATATTTACTTGTAGCCATTAAGTGTTGAAGACCGATTAAAGTCCCTAATTACAGGGCCCCCAACACCTAGAGCAGCTACAGTAAGTCAGTGTGCTCCTTCTTTGCTCTAGCTTTTCCCGTCATAAGCCTGATTCTCTCAAGGCTTAGAAAGAGTGCTTACTTATATGTTTGTGTGTATGTGTATTCTAATTCATATAATACACTTATAACTATATATCAACAAGCTTAAAATGTAATTGTTAATGATAATACCATATTCATCTCAATATTTTTAAATTAAACCATTGAATGCATTGTAAAATTGCATGTTTTTTGTGACAGTGCCATTTGGCATGTTTAACAGTTAAATTCTTGTTTCGTTTTGTTTGTTTAATTGGAATTATTTTGTATAAAAAGGATTAATGAACTAATTCAATTTAATTTCTCTGTCTTAATTAACTTTTTTATGATTTCTTGAATCTCATCTTTTATTTATTTTGAAACAAACTTCATGACTACATACAATTATGTCTTAAAAGCTTATCACACAAAAGTGAAATACTGTAATGGGATTTATCCTCCTGAAAATTTGAACAGTGATGGTAAGATGTATTTGATCCAAACTTGTTTGAAAAGCAATATGTGTTGTTCTTGGACTCAGATCCAAAGCATTGTCATGAAATTTGTTTTGTTGTGAACTAACTCCAATACTTTCTGTTGTCATAGCAACCTGCACATTTTTCACTGTTTCACAGAAGAATTGCACCTGCACAAACCAATGCATGCTCTGATGTTGTAAGTTCTCACATACCATTTGTGTTTGTTATTTATTTATAGATGCTTTTAGATACACCTTTGATTCCTCATGACAATATTTTCAGATATTATCAGATTTTTATATCCCAAAATCGTGGATCTGGGGCATATTGTTTTTGTCCTGTCTCTGTGTGTGTGTATGTGTGTGTGTCTGTGCATCCAAAACTGTAACCTTTGGTATAACTTTTGAACTATATGATGTAGATTTACCAAACTTGACAAGTGTATATGTCTAGTGAAAAGGAACATAAATATGCCCCCAAAAAGTAGGTCAGGTCAAAGGCCAAGGTCACAGAGGTCAAAATTTAAGTCTTAGATTCCATTTTCATGTTAAGTATGTAAAGAAAGGTGATGCTAACCAATATATTAAGATTCAACTTTCAAAATTATTAAACTAATAAAATAGGTGCTTGGGGCATATGTAGTGTTTGACAAACACATCTTGTTTTCTATAATGAAATAAGAACTTTCCCGTGGGTTGTATAATCGATGTACAGTTTTTATGCATTCAGAATTTTTGTTGTTACCTTTATTTCAATTGACCAGTCTATATTAAATTTTAAAACTATATTTTTGGCACAAAAGAAATTTGTATTGCCCTTTTCAATTCTTTGAAAAATTTGATGTTAAGGCAAAAAATAGCAGAATTAGGTTTTGTCACCCAAATAATCAATTTTTCTTCCCAATAAACAGTACTAACAAATTAACAAACAGTATTATCATTGTAAGAACTACTCTAGGATCCTTCAGCTCATGTTGTTCACTTGGTTCATTTTTCATATTAACTCTATAAAGGTTTCAAATTTTCCTTTGAAAGAATTTTAGGGAAGAGTGCGCATATTTTAATACCTAGTTGTTAAACCACTATGTGCAGATGTCTTTCATTATGAAAAATAGTGATTTCTACATTTTCTACATTTTCAAAGCCTTGGCTCCTTACCATATTTAAGGAAGTTGGAGTTGGCAACTATGTGCATATCCCATAAGAGGTTTTGAAGATAGAGCAAAGCTGCCCCCCTCTTTCCAGAAGATAAAAAGTTGGTCTCTGTTCAACCAAAGCAAATGTTTGTAATTAATTGTGGAACACTGCAATAATGTCTTTATGATTGAAAAACTGCTAACAGTCTAAGAAAGAGAGTGTCTTTCCACCAAATAGTGTTTTTTTTTTTCATGCCAACAGTGCAAATATTATATCATCCTCCATAACATAGTCATCAAAGCACTTAACTGTAAAGTGTCAAAGTAATTGGCAAGAAATCTGAAAAGTGACTCTTACTATATTCAATTTTCTAGAGGTTAAGCTCAAGTTTCCTAATTTCTGGAAATAGTTTCTCAAAACATTTTATATGCATTAGAAATATTGGAATATCAATCTAGATGTAAGAATACACAATGATACCATAGTCTGTAATAAGATTTGGTTTTTTAGCTCATCTCATGAAGTGAGGGGGGAGGGGCTTATTTGATACCACTAGCATCGGCATCCAGATAGGAAGAATGGTTCATGTCCATTCTCAATTACTGACATGTCCCATATCAACCATATTGGTATTTATTCTGCATTTTTGGGATGACAACAACAATGCATGCTTCAGTTGCTGACTGTGACCTACATTTTATGCATGAATGACTTGGTTATTTAGAATGGTTTAGGTCTATTTCTGCTAACTGACATGTCCCACATCAACCATATTGATATATGTGATACATTTTATATGATTCTTTGACCTATATTTCATGCATGAATGAATCTGTTAAAAAGAATCATTATAGTCCATTCCTGTTTACTGACATGTTTAACATGTGACAATGCTGCGTAAAGAGGTGAGCTTGACAGGCTATGGCTGCTTTCTATGTTGATAATGCCAAATGTTTCAACTTCCTCCTTGTCCTAAGCACTACAATATAATTTTGAAAATTATTATGCCTTGTTTGTCGAAAGCTTTTTGTTTTTCAAGTTTGTGTACTATAGAAAAGTTTTATTTAGATACCTTTGGCATATTCATACATGCTAAAAATTTTGTATTATCAGTCAACTGACTTAAAGGTATGGAAAAAAAATGGATAGATCCTTTAGACTTGTGCTGTTATGTAGTTTTAGGACTCCAGTGAAGAGATAGATCCTTTAGGCCGGTTTTCTTAGTTAACTGTATACAAGTGTATATATGTGATAAAGATGTTCTTCGGCAAAAAAAAAATAATCGATTGTAGCACGTTATAGTGTCATTTTTTTCAGACAAATCAAAGTTTTGAAGATGGTGAATTACTACAGCCTCCCCCTCCTAGACCCAAAAGTGCCATACCATTTGACCAGGCTGGCAGAGCATTCAACGACATTCCAAAATATGGAAACAAAAACGGACAACAGTCTTATATTGTAAGTCTTCTTACATAATATACAGCTTTCTGTATAAAGTCAGTTGAAAGACTGTATTTGACTAAAAAGCTGAATCATTCTGTAGAATATTTTTCCAAGGCAGCAAATATTACAGTATTTGTTCCTAGTTGAATAAGCATTATATAATAGTTGTTCCAGAAGGAGGAACAAGGAGAAACAAATATGCCAATATTTATAATGTTTTCCCAAAGGAAGTTTTGTCAGGCCAAACAAAAATACACAGCTTTAGTTTGGCTCGAGTCATGACATTTACCACTCTTCAAGATGTATAATAATCAGTAGAATAAACTTCAGAATCACATTACTGTTTGCCCAAAGTTAAAATAAAACTAAACTGGATTCTTATCAAACTTCCCTCCATGTTGAAATTACTCCAGTTATAAACCCTTTATTTTTATGTTTTTCAAATAAAGAACTAAAGAAAATGTGAATAAAAATGTAGTTTTATTTTTACGAAAATTATAGAATTAAAAAGAAATCAGTTCTAATTCTATTGTCAACTTTAAACTTTCTATTCTCTATGATTAAAGATTTGCCCTCTGTTCCAATTTATAGTATGAAAGCTTTTAAGTTACCATCTGAATAAATATTGTGCTAGTACTTCACAGTTATTTCTTGTTGACAGTTTGGTTACAGTATTTTTGACACTAATGAAGTCTTAGGATACAAACTGTGGACATGATTAGTGAAATTCTTGTTCATTATTTAAAAAAAAAACAATTAAACTAGTTAAAAGTCCCAATTAAATTGACTTTAATTATCAATATTTAAACATTTGTTTTATATTTTATTAAGAGTGAGGTAAGAATATGTATCTAGCATGGAGTTTTGATTGTTTGATTACTGCACAGAAAATGTAAAAAAACAATGTATTGGTTTTTAGGGCTAAATTTTTGAGTTAGAACATATTAGCAAGGTTGCCATGATAATGTATTGTATAAATAGTTAGATAGACTTGTAGGATTAGTTGAATTTGTACCATTAGCTATATGAACATTTATATATAGAATGGTGAAAGTAATTTTGAATGGGTGGTTTAATGAGGTTTGAAAAATTTGATTTAATTTTTTTATTAAAGGTACATTGTGTGTTAAAATTAATTTAATTCTAGTTTGTGGATAATTGAATTAGTCATTCAATAAATGTTTGACAAATGGGATAAATGTATATTTATAAGCCATATTGAATCATTGATTAAAAAATTAAATGTCTATTCATTAAATAGTGTATTGGGTGTTTTTAGTCATTTTTATACTAAGTATATCTTGTAAAAAGCCAATCTGTACCACATCATTAATGTGTATTTGTGGAAAGTTTTATTAACTTTATATTCTGAGAAATTAATGTAAGTACAGAATTTATGTTTTACAGATATTTTAATATATTTTTTTATCTCTATGTACAATAGGGTAGTTTTATCGAATGACTTTGAAAACACTGGTGTAATTGTATGTCATCAATTGGAGTGTCACATTGTTCATACATAATGGTATAAGTTTCAATTGAGAAATGTTACAAGGGCATGCTGACTACAGATTTAGCTTCTTTTATTTCTTTTAATTTCACAAGAAAAAAAAGAAACCTCCAAAAAAGGAAATCTTCACAAATGATATTAAAATGTAAAATGTTTTTTTTTTCTGGTTGTTTATTTCAGCCGTCCAGACCAAATGAACGATGGCAAGGTTCTAGGGCTGATGCTTTGATTGATCGTCAGCCTGACAGGTCATCTGTAAGACTTGGTAGCCCTGATAGATCTACAAGAGCTGGTGGGCAAGATAATCAAGCATTCATTCCTGACATGCAGCTCAACAGAAGTAGGGAAAATCTTGTTGGTCCTGTCAGGTAAATTCAAAAGCAGATCAAAATAAATTTAATTGCTTTCAGTGCAGGTCTCTGAAACTGATATACAGGTGAACTTCCAACTGGTGGTTGCAGCATTGTAAGCTTCTTCTAAATCATGATGGCTTTTAACCCACAATTTTATTGGTCAACAGATCGATGTGGTTTTATGTGTCATTGTACCTTGACATTGATTTCATTGTGCAGTGAAATCAGAATATTTTATTTTCATTTTGCATAATTTGAATGTCATCTTGCATGAACTAAGTTGGAGAAACTTTTAGTATAGGATCTGTAAGTCTCGTCATGTGACACCATGATTTCACGATAAAATTAAAATTTGAAAATGTTTCCCACCGAAATATGACGTTTCCAGATTATGACATTTAATTTTTAGTTTAAAACGTAATTTGTGTTGTAAAAGATGTAACTTCTTGGTACAATTTATGTGACTGTAAGTCTCAAAATTGAACAAGACTGACAGACTCTATTACACATAGTGAAAAATTGAGGATTGTAAGGCAATTTTTAAATGCATTTAAGGTAGATCGACACTAATAGACGGCATATCGATTGGCACATTTGTGAAACACAAGTCGGATGCGGACTTGATTTGATTTTCGAGCCAGAATATTCCTTATTTGGCCTATTCATTGTGACGTCATAATAGATTGACATACACTGTCCCCCGAATTAGCTCCCTTTTCCTGTAAAAATTGTCTATTTCGTAAACTATAAAAAATCCATATGTCACCGTTTGATTAAGAAAGATATTTTATAAGCTCAACATACAGCTGAAGTATATACCTCTGAAATATCGAAAAATAAAAAAAAATCTATCTGACATTTATTTCATATGAAAGCTTAACAATAAGCATATTCTCACAGTGATCTATATATTCTTTGTAAATATCGCTGAAACATACTGAATTTTGCCTGATTTTCAAAGCCTGATAACAGGAAAATATGATCAGTGACATATCATTTTTATTTTATTTTTTGAAACAATGGACTAAGACCTAAAAATTTCTTAAAATAAAAAAATTCTGTCTGATATTTTTATTAGGCTCGAACTTTAAATTGAAAAAAAAAGATCAGTATCAAATACAAGCACAATTTTTTCTGTTATGGAGGTGGTCCTGTGATAATATAAACTAGTCAACCTGTACCCCAAGGCCTAAAAAAACCTGTGTTTCCGGTAACATACTCTTCAAAATTAGGGTCGGTAGGTAGGCATTTTTAAAAAATTTTCCAAAACTTTTTACATAGACATATAGAGAGTAACTTCTGGACTTTAACAGTGCTTCTTTAAAAATTGCCAAAAAAACTTTAGGGTAGGCATTTTTAGCCCCAAAAATCTAGGGTCGGACGGGTTACCAGAAACACTTAGATTTTTCTTTTATTCTATCATCTTTGTTTTGTGAAAGGGTATTTGTTCACCTCTCATTGGAGAATTCTAATGAGGGAGGGATGGATTAGGTGAATGTATGATTTGTATGGGGGAGATGGTATAGGATGAGAGAAGTCATGATAATCTGCATTAATAAATTTTAGTGATAATATGCATTTATTTTTCAGTGGGAACAAAACTGGTTCAGAGTTACGAGATGCGTGGAATAAATTATATGGAAGTCAAATTCGTCCAGAATCAAGGGGGCCACAGTCACATCATACGGAACCTCAAAGTCAAATCCGTCCAGATACTCTTAATATTCACAAAAACTTTCCAGATCATCGAGGTACAATTCAGAATAGGTCTGATCTCCATGGTGTTCCAAATATTCGTCCAGACCCCCATGGTGTGCCTCAGAATAGAATGGAAGAAGTCATGATTAATCATCCACCAAAGCCATCAAATTACTCCACAAATTTTCATGTGAGTTATATGTAGATTGGTTCTGATATGTGATTGTACATATATTTTGGAAACGTATTATCATCATTATTTTTAAAAATGCTGAAAGATTAACTGGAGAAGACTTAAGATTATCTATGAGATACAAATTTATAGGAATAATTTAAGTGCCAATCTATCAAGACAATCTGCCAGTGAAAACAAAAAACAAAAACAAAAATTTATGTTTACTACACAAGAAACTAGAAGTGGTGCCACCAGAAAAGATGGCCATCCCCGCACTCACCTGTTTGACACAGAAAACAGTCGTTATAGACCCTTGGGGTAATTTCCCCCAACATTTTTAAAATCAAATTATTGATAGTCCCTATTTTTACTAAGAAAGTATACAAAGATATATGGTTGCTAGGTAGAATTTCCAAAAATGAGTGGTTTTTGAGACTTTCATGAAATTTACCAAATTTGGAATCAATTATTTTGAAAATCCAATTGGTGAAAATGATTGCCCTAATCGAAACAAATCCTAACACTATTGTTGCTAGATAGAGTTCCAAAAAATAAGTGGTCTTTGACACTTTCAGGAAATTTACCAATTTTGGAATCAATTATTTTGTAGATCTAATTGGTGAAAATCATTGCCCTAATAGAAACAAATCCTAACAGTATGGTTCCTAGGTAGAATTCCAAAAAATAAGTGGTCTTTGACACTTTCGGGAAAATTACCAAAATTGGAATCAAACATTTTTGAAAACCAATTGGTGAAAATGTTTGCCCCAATAGAAACAAATCTTAACAGTATGGTTGCTAGGTAGAATTCCAAAAAAATAAGTGGTCTTTGAGACTTTCAGGAAATTTACCAAAATTGGAATCAAATATTTTTGAAATTCAATTGGTGAAAATGTTAGTCCTAATTGAACAAATTACTACATGTATGGTTGCTTGGTAGAATTCAAGAAATAAGTGGTCTTTGAGACTTTCAGGAAATTTACCAAAGTTGGAACCGGAATCAAAATTCTGAAACTTTATTGCACATCTGCAGACTATATGCAACAATTCTATCACAAAATTAAAACACTAAACCCAAAAATGAAGGAGGAGTTCCACTGACAAGCTTACAGTTGTCAAAAAAGACATCTTGGGGCCTCTTGTTTGCACCAAGACCAATATCAAAAATCCGTAAGCTTATTGCGCATCTGCAGCATATAAGCAACAATTCTACAACAAAATTAAAACACTAAATCCAAAAATGTAGGAGGAGTTCAATTGACAAGTTTGAAATACAGTACACTCTTTTTTTGGATCAAGATGAACCTGAGTATGCTCTCTCACCAGCCTACTATCTGAGTAACTTGTAGAAGTTGTAGTCAAATTCACATTGAAAAGTGAAAAAGGAGAAACAAAAAGGTTTATACCTATACCAGCTTCCAGATAGAAAAATATTTAACCTTATAATAATACTACACCCATATGTAGGTACATGTACTATGTATTTAAACCTTGGATTAGCAATCTGTTTTATGTCTGAATAATTTTAGTGTCAGTATTTCAAACTTATAAATTTTGTTAGTTCAGTAAGACTATTTATATACATGCAATAGCACTTATATCTGTTTTCAATAAAAATTAACAGATATGATAGATAGAAAAATCATATCTCTTTTTATACGACCGCAAACAAATTTTTGAGGTCGTATATTGGTATGATACTGGCGGCGGCGTCGGTGGCGTCGGCGTCTGTAGACTCTTCGTTTCCGTGCGATAACTTCAGTTCTAGTTGATCAATCCTTATGAAATTTTAACATAATGTTGCTTGTCACAAAAGGAAGGTTGGGATTGGTTTTGGGTATTGTGGCCCCGCTGTTTTTTTAAAAAGGGCCAAAAAGGGCCAAATTAGGTGTTTTCATATATTGGGCTGTAGAATATTTATTATTTATCGGATTTTGATGGGGTTTCTTTCAGTGTGATCCTAAGGAAATTTGGAATCGGTTGTATGTCAATGGATTTCATGTCACATGTACCGTTAATGAGATAAATGGGTCCCAAAAGGGGGAAATCTCAAAAATCTATTTTTTTCATTTTTTGTCCGATTTTGATGCAGTTTTTTTCATTAGATTCCTGATGAAAAATTAATATGGCGCTCAACTTTTATATTTTTGGTAACTTGTTTCTTTTCCGAGCTATGAGGGGCTGAACGGGGCCAAAATTGCAAACTTGCTGATTACCTGAAATTTTTATTTTTCATCGGTTTTTGATGGGATTTTTTTCTTTGAATTCCTCTTGATATAAGCTTTCAGTAGTATGTCAACAGAATTTGTGTGCTCTTACCGTTTCCGAGCTACAAGGGGTCAAAGGGGCCAAAATTGCTAATTTTCGAAATATGTCAAATCTTTATTTTTCATCGGATTTTGATGGGATTTTTTTCTTTGAATTCCTCTTGATATAAGCTTTCAGTAGTAAGTCAACGGATATTGCGTAGCTCTTACCGTTTTCTAGCTACAAGGGGTCAAAGGGGCCAAAATTTTAATTTTTCGAAATATTT